>PVJC01004897.1:5342-61576 GCA_004026665.1 Murina feae
AGTGTTATCCAATCTGAAGGTTTAGCTGCCTCTGTGATTAGTATTCTGGATAATGTGAGGCTAGGCGTTTTCTCAAAAATCTTAGGGCATTACATTTTGTTAACTAATAATGTTTAAGCTAGTACTGAAAAGAGATATTATACATCTTATATATAAGATTTTGCCTTAATTCTACCCGATTTAGAAACGGGGGGGGGGGTGGGGGGGAGCAAATAGGGTAATCTGCTCTAGCTTTTAGATTAACACCATTCTTCAGCATTGAGTTGCATTCCTGAGAGCATTTCATAGCCTGCCACACCTCGCTGATAAAATCTGCTCCCAGTCTTTGCTAAGGCATTCTACAGTTTCTTATACAGCTCCTACATGTGGATGAAAAACGAGTTCTGGGGAGTCAGTGGAACTTTTCGGGAGCAGAGGGAAGTTTTAGTCAGTACGCATAGCTTCTGCCTCTGGTTCAGCATGTGCCGCATTTCTTCTGTTGAGTAAATAGATCTTCCTCTGCAGCCCTTGGCTCTGTTGACTTTCCAGTACCCCGCCAACTCCTGCGCTTGATCGATGGTCAATAAATAATACGTGGTATTGCTTCTGTAGTGGAAGCTTTGACATGAATTTGAGTTCTTCCCCGCAACTTTTTCTCTCTCTAGTCAGCTGAGACTGCCCAAGGAAGTACACTGCTCATGTTTGAAAAGCCGTCTCCAGATGTCATCACATTCCGATCTCTGTCTGAAACCCTTTTGAAAGTTTAGAGGCCTATGGGTGGAAGAGTTCTTCTATCTAAATTTCAGTGAGTTTTCAATGTTCTGTTTTTGAGAGATCATAAAAAAATTTATTTAAGAGAAAAACAACTCAAACACAGGAAAGAAATGTACTTGCATCTTTCTTTGCTCTTCCTCCTTCCTCCTGATGGAATATCTGGAGCTCTGACAAATCACCTTGAATCATGACGATACCCTAGAATCAAAACCTGTGCAGAACAAAGCATTAGTGTGGGTTAGCATGGGTTCTGGATATTGTGATATATTGCACTAATGCTGGCTGCCCTGGCCATGTCCAGGCTTCTTGAATAAGAGAAAGAACTAAACTTCTATCCATTACAAACCACAGTTAATGGGGATTTCCAGTGATTGTCATTCAATTAAAATGCTGACTAACATAGTAACTGACACTGAACTTCAAACATTTGTGCACTATCTTTGAAAATAATTTTGAAAGTTGAATCAATCAATCAATAAACACTTATATAAAAGTTCCAATTTTTAGGCAAGTTTTTACTATGAGTATGACTTAGGAGATCATGGAAGAACAGAAAAAAGCAAAGATATTTCAACAATAGGATTACTTCTTGAATAGCATCTTAAAAATTTATATTTGAAGGCAGGAAAAAAGTAATTGCAAATTTTATGCTTTGGTTTAAATGACCTTGAACAGGACTAAAAAATATGTATCCTCCTTCCAATGTTCCAGTTTTCCTCTTTGTTTTTATTTTTACCATAATATAATTTTATACCTTCTTAGATATATTTTATATGGTCTAAAAAATAGAATGTTAAAGTCATTCAAATTCAAAAGGAATAAATCATGCTAAAGAGTTGATATTCTTCTCTGCATTCAGTGAGAATCTATTGGTTCTAGTGTGCTAATAAAATATAACTCAAATTTAACTTTTCATCTGATGATGTAAGAAAAGTAAAATTTGGTACTATAAAAGTGGTTTTATTTATATTAGAAATTTCATCATGATAAAATACATCATTATTCAAGGGAAGAAAGAACAGTCCTGGTTGTTAACTCTGGAGTCAGTAAAATCTGAATTCAAATCCCGACTCTATCATTTATTTTCTGTATTATCTTAGGAAAGATTCTTTAGGTACCTATATCTCAGTTTCTTTATAAATGGAAAAGCACATAGTGCTTTTACATATCACAGCCTATAATAAATTAACTAGGACCTTTCAGTTTTTCCTAATTCTTGACATCATGCTACTTATTTTAAAAATAATACAGTTGGCATAACCCATCTTTACAACTTCATTTATGTCTTGAGGAGCTCAAACTCTCCTCTCCAGTAAGCCTATTCTACCCAGTATCATCCCATCTTTCACATATACCTCTGCTCCTACATAGCTCCAAAACACACAAAGATATCAAGGATGTATTTTTTTCATTGTTGTTTATTAATTTGAAATATCTTTCATTCTTAAAAAATTGAGATAGAATTTATGTGTTATAAAATTTATCCCTTTAAAGTCCACAATTCAGTGATTTTTAGTATATTCACAAGATTGTATAACCATCACCACTCTCCAATTCCAGAATATTTTCTTCATCCCAAAAAGAAACCCCATATCTATTAGCAGTAAGTTACTATTCTCCTCTCCCCTGAACCTGTAGCAACCACTAATCTACCTTCTGTCACTATGTATTGGTGATTTCTGAAAATTTCCCTAAATGGAATCACACAATATGTGGTCTTTGGTAACAGGCTTCTTTCACTTAGCATAATGTTTTCCAAGTTCATTTTCATTGTAGCCTGCACTTGCACTTCATTCTTTCTATGGCTGAATAATATTTAATTGGATGTGTTATCTCATTTTGTTTATTCATTCATCAATTGACAGACAATTGGTTGCTTCATCATTTTGCTATCTTATCTAATAAAAGAGAAATATGTAAATTGACGATCACTTCATGATGCTCCATAGCCAATCAGGAGCAGGTATACAAATTAACCCAACAAATATGGCAGTGGCCCTGCCCCCCAGCAGCTCTGGGCCTCTGGGCAGTGGGCCTCCACAGGTCCTCCCTGCCACGCTCCACACCGGTCAACCGTCCTTGTAGCTTCCCTGGGCCCAGCCCCTGGCCTCAGAGGCACCCCTCTGGTGCCTGAGGTTGTAGCTCCCGGTGTCTGGCATCTCCCTCTACCCCACCCCTGTCCTGATGTTCTGGTAAACAAACCCTAGCATTGGAGCAGCCCTGCTGGCTCAGACATGTGCGGGAAAACTTAAAATTTTTATTTTTTATTTTTTTAATATAACTAATTTATTTCTTTTAAGGTTTCTAATAGTTTTAATTTTTGTTTTATTGCTTAAAGTATTACAAAGAGTGTTAAATAAGTCTCCATTTTTCCCCTTGATCTTCCCTCTTCCTCCCCTACCCCCTAGTGTCTTGTGTCCATTGACTATGCTTATATGCATGCATACAAGTCCTTCAGTTGATCTCTTAATTCCCCCCCCCCAACCCTCCCGAGCCTTTCAGCTATAGTTTGATTAAAATTTTTCAATATTGTAAATATTACTTTTAGTATTAAAAATCATATATTCTTAACCTAAAATATTCATGATCACATTTTTCATTCTATAGCCTCTTAGTATGTGAAAACAAATAGTTTCAACAAAAAAAAGGTGAAATATTGCAAGTAAATTGTTGAGTACTTTAAAATTGACTGTCTATTCTAAACCAAATTTTTAATAACTTTGGTAGTTTACTACTAAACATCTGCCATTTGATTTGTGTTCCAGTGAGCCATTGGGTAATTATAGCTAAAACAAATAGCATAAAAATTTTAAAAGTTGGCTAAGTCACATATTGCTATTTTTAGTAAACTTGTGTATCAATGTGAATATGGCAGAAAAATATAAACTTTTCCCTAAACTCTATGTTTTCAGGTATAACCCCACTTCCATGCTCTAGTTTATAGAAAACCAGTGACTATATCCTTCCCGTGACCACTTCTTCAACCCCTAGGATCTCCATACCCCGTACTTTTAAGTACGATTTTCATTGCTTCTTATTCCACTTGAATCAATCATTCTCAAGGTCTCCTGGCCTAGATCCATAATTTCCTCTTTCTTGCCAAATGCTAATGATCACATTCTTAGGCCTCATCTTATTCCAGTCATCAGTAGCATTTGACATAATCGATGACCTGCCTTTTTAGAAACACTTTCTTCATTCAGAATGTGGGCAGCAGGGTTTCCCTGCATTTTTACCTCATCTCATTGGCCATTCTTTCTCAGTCTTTCTTTTTTTGTTAATCCCTCTATTCACCTGAACCTATAAAGTTGGAATGTCCCATAACTTAGCATGTGGCCCTCTTGGATTCCCTATCTCCTTTAGGTACCCAGAGGGTACATCTCGTATTTGAAGATCTTTAAGTACCGTTATGTACAGATGACTCCAGAATTTATCTTGCTAACTCAATATTCTCTCTTGATCATCTAGAGCCATAGGTGTCTAATGTGTAAGTTCAAAACTGAGCTTATTATTTCCAATCACCATATTAAAACAAACAAGCCACAAACAAAAACCACCTCCCCTCTAGCTGTCTCACCCATAGTAAACTACCACAATTCAACCAATTACTTTCTCTCACACTGCACACCCACTACACAAACAAATGAGACACCTCTCTTTACAAGATATGTCTGGATTCTAACCTATTTCTACAGCCTCCATTTTTTCCAAATTAGTTTAATCCACTGTCTTCTGTCTCCCAACTTGTGTGACTTTCACCTATGCTCTGGTTTCTCTAGAAATCAGCACTGCACAGCAGTCAGAGTAAATTTTTGAAATGTAAGTCGTATTATAAAGCTGCTTCTTAAAACTACCCAATGACTTCTCATTACACTCACTATAAAATCCAATTCTTTTTCATGATCTTTAAGGCTCCCCAATGACTCTCTGCCTGATCTCATTATCTACTTTTGTCTACCTGGCTTAATCCTTTTTGCCATACAGATGTTCTTTCCATTTCAAAAATATATCAAGATAATTCCCACTTCAGGACTTTCTAATTACTGTTCTCATTTCTGTTATGTTTGTCTCTTACATTTATATATTTTCTGACATATAACCTTCACCAAGTGTCCTTTTATGACCAACTTTTTAAATCTACCCCTGTGTATCAGCCACAGTTCTTAGTTACAAATAATAGAACTCAGAATTGGGGTAGTTTAAGAAAAAAGAAATATATAAATAATATTAAGTAACACATCATACCAATACCACCACTCAAACCAATGAATCTGAGGTCTCCTTTATATCAATACTAGAGGCCCAGTGCACAAAATTCATGCACAGAGTAAGAGTGGGGGGTGGAGGTGGTGTCCCTCAGCCCAACCTGCACCCTTTTCAATCTGGGACCCCTTGAGGGATGTCCGACTGCCCGTTTAGGCCCAATCCCACCGTGGGATCGGGCCTAAACAGGCAGTCGGACATCCCTTTCACAATCCAGGACTGCTGGTTCCTGACCTCTCACCTGCTGATTGCCCCTAACCACTCCCCTGCCATTCTGACCAATGTCTAACTGCTCCTGTGCCGGCCTGATTGGCCCTAACTGCCCTACCCCTGCCAGGATGGTCCCCCCCCAACTGTTCTCCCCTGCAAGCCTGGGTCCTCCCCAAGTGCCCTCCCTTGCAGGCCTGGTCATCCTCAACTGCCCTCCCTTGCTGGCCATCTTGTGGTGGCCATCTTTGACCACATGGAGAAGCCATCTTGTGATGGTCAATTTGCATATTACTCTTTTATTAAATAGGATGTCTCGGGACTGAATACCAGAATTGGCCAGTACTATTCCTGAAAACCTAAACTGCTTTACCACCACATATGTCAAGACACTTAATGTCCTGAATGAAACAAATGTTGTCATGATGTCATTCAATTCCATATTGAAATCTGATTCTATTGTATGTGTTTTGGAGAAACCAAGATATTGTCTGCATCCCAGATGAAAAGTGGGTGAGAAAGTAAGCTTTCTATTTCCCAGTTTTGGAAAGGTTAAAGATCATAATGTAGAACATTATCAAAACATAATGTGAATGGCCAAAAATATTGGTCAGCCTTAAATGACATGTTCGTTAGACACTATTTGTATTTCTTCTTGCACTATCATTCTCTATTGTTGTGGGATATATTTATTTATTAGCAGATTATCTACCCATTGAATATAAACTCCCTGAGAGAAAAACTTTCTGTACTTGTAGTACTGTGCATTCAAGCCTTAATATGACATTCTATGATTCTGTTGACACATAGGCATACTAATACCTTTCAACTTGGAGTTGACCATCATAAAGACTATCTTTCATTTAAGACACTGATTTTCTTGGAAAATAGAAGTGTTTGTGTCTTCAGGAGCAGTAAAAGCCAAGTATCTGACATCCAAGTTAATCTAATTTTTCAATCTTCCATTGCCTCATCTATAAAATGCAGATTACAATAGTACCTACTACACAGGATCATTGTAAAGTATAAATGAAATAACCTAAGATTGGCAAAAGGCTTTCTATATAGAAAATGTTAGAGAAATATAAAAGTTATTACCAACAATATCTATTTTATCTCTTGGATATACCTAAGCAAATTATCCATTCTGGGGGGATGGAGGGAGGCATGAGGGGATCTAAATGTCCTTTTGAAATATAAATCCTTGAGAGAATACAATAATTTATTTATGTATTTAACACATAAGTTAGTTGAAAGCAAATTTTTTTTTCTATGAAATAATCCATAGAACATTTTTACCAGAAAGAATTCATGGACTACACTCAGCTGCTGGAAATAAAAAAAATTATGTAACTACCAAAAATAATTAAGATAAAAAACATACATATAATTAAAGTTTATCCATGAAAGTGGAAAATCATACATTATTTCACATGGAAAGCATAAGTGTGAAGGTGGAAAAAGAATCCTAGTTGTGGGACATTAATATTATAATATCCAATGTCTGTAAGAGATCAATCAACCTACAGGATGAATCTTTTACATGGTGACTTGAAAATCTGAGAATTTTTAAATTCCTTCTCCCTCAAACTTGAAGGACATAGATAAATTTACCATCATTCGGCATACAATTGTTGGAAAAGGAAGAGAGGATGATTAATTAAGGTTGAGTCTCCTTTGTTCAGTTCAGGTTCAGTAACATGCACTGGAAAATGACACAAAATCATACTTTTCTGATATTTGATAAATGGGGTCATCAGCATCAAATAATTTTCTTCACTCTCTGCACCATGCAGTTTGGTATTGAAGAGAATTTAATAAAGGAAGGCCAATCTCAGCACATACATGAAGATAAAAAACATATGCTATCATTGATTTTGAGGTAAAATAAAAAAGAAAATTTATTTTTTATGAAAAATCATGTATAACCTTTAGGAAAATATATGAGGGGAAAATTGAAGGTTATGTACAAATCCTAACGGATTTTATTGATAAGTCTTCATGTGTCCTAAATCGAATAGCTGCTTTGAAAATGTGTGACAATTTAATGTTGGAACTAAAATCTAATACTTTTAATATGTGAGCTATATGAATATTTTGAAGAATGCTGGACCTCATCTTATCCCTGCTGGTACCATTCTCTTTTATATCTCCTGGGCTGATTTTCCTCTTTTCTTTTCTTTAGTTTTTTCATGTAAAGGTATATAATCTTTATGTATGCAAGTTTAACCCTCTCTGATGTTAAAAAATAATAAAACAACAGACCTATGATTTAGGTGATAGTATAACAAGTAGTTGTAATAGTAATAACAATAATAAAAATAGTGCCAGTGTATTATTTTTCATCATCTTCACTTGAAATCACATATAGTGTAGAATTTAGAATGCTTATAATTATAGTTAACTGTTTGATTCCCTCTCTAATTCAGGTCTCAAGAATATTAAAATATTTTAAATTAAGATAGATTTGAGGCAAGAGCAAGACTATATGAACAGTAAAACTGTCATTATTCTTCAAGAAGGCTGTTGAGTTTGGATATTGATTCAAACAAACCAATTGCAAAACATTTTGAAAAATCAGGAAATTTTGGTTATGGATTGGGAGTCAGATAAACAGGAATAACTGTTATCGGTTTCATGTGATCATGGTTTTGTAGTTACCTAAGAATATGGCTTTCTTTGTAGAAATACAGACTAAAGCATAGGGGTGCAATGAATAGGTCTGGAATTTTGCTTGAAAATATTTCAGCAAAGGAAAAAAGACATAAAAACAATTTTGTCAAAATGTATTACTTTCACTTGAGTATAGGGGTACATGGAAGTTAATTTTATTATTTTCCTTTTTCTAATGCAGTTTTTAAAGGAGGACTAAGTGCAAAAACAGTGCAAAACTCATTGCTCAGGAATGCTTTGCAATACACAGATTATGTATCATAGAAATGTACACTTGAAACCTATATGACACTGGTAACCATGTCATCCCAATAAATTTAATAAAAATAAAATAAATGTATCAAAAAGAAATACGCCCCAACAATATCTGATCACATCTCTCTCCCTTGCTCCCTGTGGGTGCTACACCCACCTTGGATGCTGTGATTGCCGGCCTCTGCACAGACTGTTTCCTCTGCCAGGACCACTATACCCCAGTCACCCACACAGCTTGCTTCTTCAGGTCTTTCCTGAGTTGTCAATCCACTGAGACATCCCCTCTTTTATTTTATTTAGTTAGTTTTGTTATTATTCTCAAATTGAAGTATTATTGCAATTAACATTGTAAGGTATTTAAAATGTACAATGTGATATTTTAATATATGTATACATTGTGAAAGGATGAACCCCACTGAGTTAATTAACCCATCTGTCACCTCACATATTTACCTTTTGTGTTGTGTGTGAGTGATAGAGAACGTGTAATTTTCTACTGTCTCAGCAAATTTGAATTGTGCAATACAGTGTTACCAACTATAGTCAGCATGTTATACATTAAATATGATTAATTTATTTATTTAAAATAGCAACATCCACCACCCCTGCCCCAATACTCTATCTGGTTCCCTGCTTTATTTTTATTATAAAACTTATCATCTCATAAACTATACAACATACTTATATTTTATATGTTATCTGCCCCTCCTGACAAGAATGTAAACTCTATGAAGGCAGAATTTTATTGCTGCTCTATTCACTACAATATTTACAGTATTGCTGAATAAAATAACAGGGCAGAGAAGTAGAAATACAGGAATTGTTATATTTTCACCTGTGGTTATTTGGGCACAAATTTAGAGAGTGGGAGGGGTTATTAAAGGAAGAAGGACAATGGTGCAAAAGTGGCTCCTCCCGGATAGGGCAGAAAGCACAGAAACATTCTCCTTCTTCAAAATATCTCACAATGTTTCATACCATAAGATTCCATTTGAATATTTTGGCGGCGTGAAGAATTCGAAGGTAACAGATTTTATTTCAGTACTAAAAAAAGGTTATTCCAATGTCTCCTAGCTTACATTGTTCTGACCAAAAACAAAACAAAATATGCAAACAGAAAACACGAATATCCTTGCCTTTGTTCCCTTCAGAGAATGTATCTGTTTTCAAGCAAGCGATTTGGTAATGGATGTGCCCTGGTATGTTTCTCGTGTGCTTTGTGCTTACTCCTCTTGGAATGTTGGTTTAAAGTTTTTGTTAAATTTAGGGGGAAGGAGAGAAGGTAACCATTATTTTTTCAAATACATATATATTTATCTTCTTCCATTTTGAGGATTCTAATTATGCATATATGTGGGCACTTGAAATTATCCCACAGTTTGTTGATGCTTTGTCGAATTTCTTAAATTGTTTTTCACCCTGCTAATTCAGTTTCCTTTGGGGTTCATATCTGCTTGAGAGATGTAAGACTGAAGACTTATTTAAACATGTGGATTTTTTGGTGGGTAACTTCTATTGCTATGTCTTCAAGTAGAATAATTTTTTGCACTCTTTCATCTGCTATTAATCCCATCTAATGTATTCACTGTCTTAAATATTGCTCACTTTGGGTCTTTTTTTATATCGTCTGTGTTTATACTAGTACTTATCTCATTTGATCTTACCTCTATTTTATTGACCACATGAAATACAGTTAAAAGTGTGCAATATCTTTGTCTACTAAGTCTACCTTCTATGTCATTTCAGGGTCACTTTTAAGTTGATTAATATTTCTCCTCATTATGGGTTGTATTTTTCTTGTATGTTCTCATGCTTAGTAAATTTCAATAGAATGCCATGCATTGTGAATCTTTCTTTGCTGAGAGCTGGATATTTTTGTGTTCCTTTAAAGATTCTTCAGTGTCGTTCTGGGATACATTTGAGTTCCTGGGTAACCGTGAGGTCATTTCAGTTCTCGCTTCTAATCTTTGTTAGGCAGAACCAGGGAAGCATGTAGTTAAGGGCTACTTTGTGTTGCCTACTGAGGCAAGACAATCCCAGTACCCTTCTGTCATGTGACACATGTGGTTTTCCATTCTGGGTATGAAGAGTAAGCACTAATCCTGGCCCGATGAGATCTCAGGAGTTTGCTCCCCCTAAGTCTTCTGCATGGTTCCTTCCCACTCCTCTGATTGTTGGCTCATCTGCATATGCTCAGCAGTACTCACCTGAAGACAGGATGGCCCTCTGCAGAACTCGGGAGTTTTCTCACTGTGCAGCTCTCTCCTGTTTAGTGTCTGCCCTGCAAGTTCTAGCCACCTTTGCTTCCCCAATTTTCCAATTCCATTTACTTAACTCAAAGAGAACCCTATGCTCCCTATGCTATGGCCTGGACACTTTCTCTAGGTAGTAACCTGGAGTAGCCACAGAGCCCACCTCATTTATTTCTCATGTATCTAATCACTGTTGCCTGATTTCCAACACCCAGAAAGTCACTTCTTCATATATTTTTCTGTGTGTGTGTGTGTGTGTGTGTGTGTTATATCAAGCAAAAGGATAAAGCTAATCATCTTGGATGGAAGCAGAAGTCTGAGAATTCAGTTTCCTTTGGGGTTTATATCTGTTTGAGAGATGTAAGACTGAAGACTTGTTTAAACATTTGGATTCCCATAGACTGATTTTTTAGGTTGTGCTTAAAATACTATGGAATCCATTCTTGTGTGTATTACTAATGAGTCTCATATAGAGTTAAACATAAGACAAGAAGATAATTGTCATGAAAATTGTCCTTGTGTAAACTATCAGTAGTGTCAAGGAGATGAATGCATTTCTTCAGTATGGAAAAATAGGGGAGTCTTTTCTTTCTTATCATTTAAGAGTACTCTTAGAATAACTATAGAGAAGACGAGCTCTAAAAGACTATAGAATTTCACTTGCAATGTTAATAGCATTAGAAAAGACTGACTCGTGCTCTGTTGGAATGACCTGCTGTGGAGTGCTAAACTACTTCTGTGAACAGCAGCATAAAGTGATTTGAAATGTAGCCCAGACTAATTATGTTTTTGTAACATCACAAACCTAAATTATTCAGAACTTTCCTGGATTTCATTTTATCTGGTGGTATATTAACAAATTTATTATACCAACAAATCTGACAAACTGGGGAGAAGAAGATGACAGAGATGAAGCAATAAATAATTTACATATAATTATGAAAGGCTTAATATATTACTTTAGAATTTTGCTTTTCTTTAACCAAGAAAAGCCACCAGAACTACGATTCCCAGCATTCCTGGTGCTCCCCACACTCTGGGTTTTCCCTGACCAAGGGAGCCACATTAACCCCCCACCCCCACCCTGGCAAAGCCTCTGGCTCTCCTGCTCTGCTCTCTGTGTGGTGACTGAGGGAGTCATCCCCCCAAGCTGCTAGCTCTCCTACTCTGCTCTATGTATGCAATTACCCACCATCTTTGTTGAGTTAATTTGCATACTCACTCCTCAGTGGCTGGTGGGCATGGCTTGAGCATAATGAAGGGATGGTTAATTTGCATGTTTCTCTTTTATTATATAGGATAATTGCAGACAACTCTTGTATATATTATGTGATTATTTTCCCTCTTGGATAACAACATTTTATTAAATAAGAGTTAATTTTGCTATTATCAATACTTAAGATCTTTTGGCAAATTAAAAAAAAAACTATAGCAAATAAATAGATAATCAAATAAAGATATCTAAATAACTAAGAATATATATATTTATACAAATTATTTTACATAAAAAGCTCCAAAATATTTTTAGTGAATCAATAAAGGTATACTTTTATACCTTTTGACTTCATTTATAAAATTAATTACATAGAGCCCTAACCAGTTTGGCTCAGTGGATAGAGCATTGGCCTGCAGACTGAAAGGTCCCAGGTTCGATTCTGGTCAAGGGCATGTACCTTGGTTGCGGGCACATCCCCAGTAGGGGGTGTGCAAGAGGCAACTGATCGATGTTTCTCTTTCATCAATGTTTCTAACTCTCTCTCTCCCTTCCTCTCTATAAAAAATTAATAAAATATATTTTTAAAAATTAATTACATAGAGTGTTTCCAGAAAGGGGGCCTGGACTGGGTGGGTCTGCCTAGGGTCAGCTGATAATGTATGGGTTCTTGACTTGGTACAGGATAAATTTCACAGCACGAGTCTAGATGACTATGAGGGAAGATTTATTAAGACTGAGCACATCAAACAAGAAAGGGCTTAGCATAGGAGAAGTTACAGGAAAGCCTAGGCTGGGCTGGCCTCGCTCTCTGGAAGTTAAAGAAAAGGGGCCCTTGGGATCAGGTTCAGGGGGTTAACCTGGACAAGCTGCTGCTGCCCATTATTCTCCTGGTTGCAAGTCTCCTGAGGTCCTTTAGGGCTGAGCAGATTCATGCCTGTGGGGAAAGAAGAGGGAAAAGGAAATGGTGGAGGCTGCTCACTGGGTCTTTTGTCTTGAAGTTTTATCTCTTTCTCTCCAGCAGGAATCTTAGGGGAGGTTTTAGAGGACAGTTTTAGCAGAATATTCATCAGTTTTCTAGGTGTGCACCTCCAGAGCCATGGTCTCCACCGATCGGTCAGTGTCAGGGCAAGGGGGTTATTAATCATTGTAAATGGTCCTGGTGTCACCCACGTGTTTTGCTGCTTTTCTAGGTCTGGAGCTGAAATTCAAGTGAGGCCTTGATGTTATTTCTAGGGAGGTGACCTTCTGTACCTGCTGTAAATTTATCTGCCAGTTTATTCAGTTATCTGACTCAGTTGCCCTATTCCACTTGTTCTGGCTTACTGGCCTGTTTCAATAGTATTTTAAAAGCTCTAAGATATTTTATTTAAACAAAGAAAAATGATATAATTCTCATTGTTAAATAATTTGAATATTTTAAAATGTTAATTTTACTAGTGGCCCAGTGCTTGAAATTCATGCCCAATAAAAGGGAATTAATTAGAGGAAGTATTTTAATATTGCTATTTGCCCTTTCTCTATAATAGAAATGTCAGGGATGAAGGAAAATTAATAAAATGTATAAAAAAATCTCTCTCCTGTCAGAGTTTGAGGGACCCAGAGTCAAATCCCCGCCCACTCGCATGCACCTCAAAATCACATGAGACCCAGACCTGGCTGGCCCTACCCCTGTCAAGTCCTGCAGGGTGGGGGGCACAGCCTCAGCTCCCCCGGCCCCTGCAAAAGGCGTGATGACCATTTGCATATTAGCTCTTTATTATATAGGATTCTTCTAAGTCTAAGGTATGTATTTATTGTGTTTCCAGAGTTGCATGCTGTTTCATAGTTGATAATCTTCATTGTTCATAAGGAAAAGCCATTCTCATCTTTAACATTTTTATACAAGGTAAGGTTTATTATCTTTGAAAACTGAAAGTATTCATACTGTCTCCTATAGCGGCTATTTTACTTTTCATTTTTAAACATTATCTGAACTAATCTCTTTTTTTAGTAGTTGCTAACTTAAGTAGGTGCATAATATTTAAATTTATAACAATTTCAAAGCTATACACATTATGCAATACAAAAGAAATGACACATGTGCTTGATCCAAACTCAGAAATAGAGAATGAATAAAGTACCATATCTTTCTCTCTTTTTAATGTACTGATAATATGGGCTGACATGATCCTTTACTATTTTTTCTTGAAAATTAGAGAAAATGTACTAGTAGCTTTAAAGTTCATGCAATTTTATTTCTGAACAACAGATGGCAGTATCAAATTCTAGATTTACTACAATTTTTTTTCTATTTGTATTCCTTTCTTTCGTAACTGTTTTTTTTTTTCTCTTTAAAAAAAATCATGACTGTCTTTCCCTTAGAAACACAATTAGTGTTAATTCAGGATATACAGTTTTATTGGCATTTGGTCTTGAAAAAAAATGTTTGCAGTGTCCTTTTCAAAATACTGTTTTTTCCAGAATATCTGACAGTATTTGCAAAGCTGATTGATCACATTTAGATGCATTAACATCAAAACAAATAATATCAAGCTCACAATCTAATTGATTACACTAATAGGACTGAAACTTTCTCTTTAAAGGCAGGATAATCTCCTCTGAGCATCACTAGAGAATAGGATGGCCTGTGAAAGAAGAGGAAAGCTAGAACTAAGTAGCTACGGGGAAGCCATTGCCTGACAGGCACATGGATGGAAAAATCCTGACTTCTCTAACCCAAGCCACTTAAGAGGAAGTGGTTTTCACTTATCCTCAACTAGAGGGTAAATAACTTCAATGGCCCTACTCTGGAAGATAGGTAGCAGAAATCCAATCAGAGCTCTTTATGCCAACGACAGCTAAGAACAGATGAAGTTAAGGGAATAAATCTTATTTTGGCTTAACAGCATAAAGGCGATGAATATTCTATTGAGATCCTTCCTTAAGACCTCCTTTAAAATCCTAGTTTCTACAATCCTTAAACCAGTGGTTCTTAATCTGTAGGTCACGACCCCTTTGGAAGTCGAACAACCCTTTCACAGGGGTTGCCTAAGACCATTCTGCATATCAAATATTTACATTATGATTCATAATAATAGCAACATTACAGTTATGAAGTAGCAACGAAAATAATTTTATGGTTGGGTCCCAACACAAGGAACTGTTGGAGCCCCTTACACGTCCAGCACGGTTCAGGGTTCCTGTTCAGGGTTTGAGTTCTGAAGGAGGCCACACACAAAATGAAGAGAGAGAGACTAGAAGAGAATCAATTTGGAAACTGGGGACCAGGCGTGGCATCTTTCCTCTAGCAGGGTAAGATTGCCCACTGATGCCTGGGTCTCACCAGCCGTTTATTGACTCTCTGAGAAAACAACCATATCCTTAGGCAGGAAATTCCAAGGAAGAATTTTACATGTAATTAACAGGTGGGGATTTGCTGTAATTAACAATGTTTCAACTTAAACAATGGGTGCATAGCTCTGACCTTTCAGAGCAACCAAGGTTGGTTAAAAACAATCAGTTTCCAGCATAAAAACAATCAGTTTCCAGCATCGAAACAATCAGTTTCCCGCAAGGAACTCTATTTAAAGGGCCAGAAGGTTGAGAACCACTGCAGCCAAAGGACCCATGATGTGTTCTCTCTCTCCAGAATATGCCCACACTGTATTTTACCTCCCAGGCGTGCATCTCCTAAACTTTAAAGGTGCCCATGAAACTTGCAAGCAGGAGATCCATGGGCAGTGGCAGCTCATTCTAGGCTAAACCCTTGAACCTGTCTCCAAGGTCTCATTTCTCTGACTGTCCAGTGAGCTGACAGTGGCCCCAATGAGGCTCTCTCCTGTTGCTTCTTCTGTCCTGAGCCCTTCCTTATTTTATGTCCCCAGCTTTAATAAATGGACTCTCAAAATAAGAAATAATGAAAACTAAAATATCCTATCTAATAAAGAGGGAATATGCTAATTAACCCTCATGCCATTGCAAAAATGGAGGCATCCACAACCAATAAGGAGGGAATATGCTAATTGACTGCCCCACCCTCAAAGATGGTGGTGCCCATAGCCACAAGGGGGCGGCGCCCACTGGGGTGGCAGGCATGCCTCAAGGCTGGGCCTGCCCCCATGCAGGCCCAGCCGCTTCGCATGCCTACCTCCAGAAACCCCCAGTCCCCTCAGCCCCCCAGCCACCCAGGGACAGCCTGAGGCACAGGCAAGCCTCAAATGGCAGCTGCCCAGCCTCTGAGGGCTGCCTGAGGCTCAGGTAACCAGGGCCAATCAAGGCTTGCGCTGCCAGCAGTGGCAGCAGCAGAGATGTGATGGGACATCGCCTTCCCCTGATTGCCAGGTCACCTCCCACCCCTGAGGGCTCCCAAACTGTGAGAGGGGGCAGGCTGGGCTGAGGGATCCCCCCGCTCAGTGTATGAATTTTCATGCACCAGGCCTCTAGTATGAAATAAAAGATAAAATAAAATATAAATAAAAATTTTCAGTCTAAGTTATAACATACTAGAGAAGCTGAGAAGGAAAAAAAATGAAAGAAAAAAATAACATAGTTCTCACAGAAGAGAGATACTCTAGTCTGGTATAGGAAGAATAGATTTATCTATTGCAGGATTTTGCCATAGACATGAGTTCTTTGGCAGACAAGTTTAGAGTCACAACGTTATCCTGATGATTCTTCTATTCTGGTTCATCCTGGAGCTGCCAGGTGAGACCATGGGTAGAGTTGTCAACCTCAAGTGCTTATCTGTTTCTGTGTTCTATTATATCCCACTTTGAACAATCTCAGAATGGTTTCTGTTGGACCAAGTGTTTCTCTTAGAATTTAGCTTAAAATATTTTCTTGATCTAGCATTATTCCATTTCTCTCTATATCCTTTTCCTTTAAAAGCACATTTTTCCTTTTTGTTTTCTTTATTCAAAAATTAATTATCACATCTCTTTGTTCTCACTTAGCAAAGTATTAATAATTTATCTTTCCATGTTTGCTACCTCATTCTTTTCAAATTTTTCTTATGCTTGACAAAATAAGTTTTAATGTAACTAAGCTGTTTTAATCCCATTTACAGTATTTTTTTTCTATTGCAGAATATCTCCTCATGTTCTCTACTGAATTTATATAAATGGCTGTTCAATGATTTTGACTAAACTATAAACAGCTCTGCTGATTTAATAGCATCAAGAGTAATATTTAACAGTTTTTATCAATTTTCCCAGAATTGAAAAACAAAGAGCCCTACTACCAATGTGCAGAACTTCAAGAAACAAAAATCAAAGTGGACTGAGAGCTGCGAGGGCTCAGGTAAGCTGTGTCAGCAGGGTAGGTAGGAAACTCAGGTGCTCATAGGTGACAGGTAATATGTGCATGAATGAAGGTCATTTTTCTTAAAACATATTGATACCTAGAACTATCTTTTCTATTGTCACTTTTTCATAGAGAAGTGGCACATTAGGGTTAGTTTTAACTACAAACAACAAAAAAATGAAAAAAATGCCAATGGCATAGAAATAATTTCTCTCTTGTGGAGAAATTCAGAGGCAGTCCAGTGCTGGGATGGCTACTCTATTCCAGAAAGGTCTTACAGGCCGAAGTTATATCTAGTCCACTGCTCTGCCATCTCCAGTATACAGCACATGTCCTCAGAGTCCAAAATGGTAGTAGGAGCTCTCCCCATCATAGCTGTGTTTTACAAATTAGAATAAAGAAATATATGAAGAAGGAAAGGAAGCAAAAAAGGTGTGCACCAGCTATCTTTGAGGAGAGGTTCCAGAAACTGTCATATGACACTTATGCTAACATTGAATTGGCCAAACCTTAATCTCATATTACACCAAACTGTAAAAGATTATAGAGAATATACCTTTCTCTACTCTACCTAGACATTATCCTAGAATATTTATTAACACAGAGATCTATTGGAACCAATATCAAAAAGTCAAAGTAGATACAAATCTAGTCCTTTACCCTTAAGTGGAAGTACAAATTCTGCATTAAATATCTCTCTCTCTCATTTTTGGTCTTGGCAATCAAAGTAAGTGTGATTGAAGCTAAAATAAAGGAAATAGCATTTACTCTGTTGTTATGGTAACTGGAATGGCTGAAATCTATTTATCATTTTCACAGCATAAATGATACATATCTAAATATCTATTTTTTTAATTGCTGTAGGGCTTGCTAAATAGTCTTAGTATGAAGAAATATTTGTATCTCTCTTGACAAAACATAGTTTTGACTAATTTGACACAATTTTAGCAGCTCTGTAATTTATTTAATTTAATTAAATTTTCATCATGTTTTCATAGTGGGTAATTGGAAATAATATTTAAAAATCTAAGCATGAGAGATTTAAATTTGAACTACTTATAATTTTTATTTGTAACTTACTAATAGATAACTAAGTTATTTCACTGGAGATGAAACATCTAGAAGAGAACAAGGCCAATTACAGTGTCACTAAGGGTTGAAAGTAACATAATCTACCAATTAAGGTTATGTTCATATAGTTCTGCAGTCCATATATTTGGTAAAACAACATTTTGATTATGACATGTGCATATGGCTAAATGAAAATGAAGTTTTGAAAGATAAATCAAATTATAAACTTTTAACCACTGTTGAAACTTTTTCTTATTTCAAAAGCAAAATTTTAAATATTTGGTTGTGGAAAGCTGAAATGGCCTCCGTCTCAAGACCTTGAGGCCCCTCTCTGCTAAGGCAGATGGAGGTAGTTTTCCCTATATGAACCCTTCTCTTATGCTACGTGGGAAGGAACACACTGAGACTCGCAAGTTATGATTATAAGCAAATGTCCTTGTAGATTAAGTAGAAATATAGCTTGGGTATTTTTCTTAGGGATATGGACTAGGAAGGACACCAAGGCTTGTTTAGTCATAGAAAGATATCTATAAGTAGCCATAGAAACAAGAATGTGTCTGGTGCCAAGAAGTTTTGAATATGGTCCAAGAACTAGAGTATAAATATTTGCCTGTAATAAAGTTTGAGGTAACTCTTCAGTCGTCTCGATCCCATCTTTTTTGCGTCTTTATTTCTCAGCCTCTTTGCCCTAATTTCAGGTTACCTGATCGATTGCCAGCAGGTACCAGCATTTAGTCTTGTGATAAATGTACCATGGTTATATAAGGTGTTAACATTAGGGAAAACTGAGTGAAAGACATACGGGAATGCTCTGTACTTTAAAAATCTTATAAAATCTTATACTACTTAAGAAAGTGTTGTGTTTTTTTAAATATCCAGAACTTAAATACTACATAATAAAGAGGTAATATGCAAATTGACTCTCACACCCTCACACAAGATGGCCACCCCCATGTGGGCACAAGATGGCCACCACAAGATGACCGGCAGGGGAGGGCAGTTGGAGGGAATCAGGCCTGCAGGGGAGAGCAGTTGGAGGTGAGCGGGCCAGCAAGAGAGCAGTTAAGCATCAATGAGGCTGACAGGGGAGTGGTTAGGGGCAATCAGGAAGGCAGGCAGGCTAGCGGTTGGGAGCCAGCAGTACTAGATTGCAAGAGGGATTGGTTCTAAACCAGCAGTCGGACATCTCCCGAGGGGTCCCAAATTGGAGAGGGTGCAGGCTGAGGGACATCACCCCTGCACAGAGCACAAATTTAATGCACCAGTCCTCTAGTATATTATAAATGTTTATTCAAAGTTTTATAGGTGTTATGGCTAATGTAGTCATAATATTACATATAGAAAAAAGTAAAAATAGTTTGACTATGACTATAGTTTTCAGTCATTCACATTCAGCCTTATCAACTTTACCTCAAGTTAGTTCATACTACTTCCCCACTTAGACACGTGGTTACACTCTGCTTTGAAATAAATGGCAGGAGCCTTAGATATCAAAGATTCACCATGTGTCAGGAAATTATCAAGTTCCAGAACCTCCAAGCTCCTGTCCCAGGCTGTCTTAGAGAAAGCACATCCTATATGCATGAAACAGCGATTTACAGCTTTGATAGGCAACTGTGGAAGGAAGTATTTACCTCAGCAATTCATTAAAATGTTTTAAAAAATAAATAAAAAAGAAACAAATTTAGCTTTCTTCATAACCCAAGTTTTTTTCTTACCTTCTTTTTCACATTTAAAGATGCCACCATTTCCCCAGATGTCCAAGAGAAGAAATTAACTCAGAAGTCTATTTTTGTTGCTGCGATACAGGTCTGTTGTTTACAATCAGCACCTTCTTTTCATCGTATCTTTCAGTTCAGCTTGCTCTCAATCTGGGACTGTTTGGTGTTTATTCCTACACTAGAAGCCCAGTGCATAAAATTCATGCATGGAGTAAGAGTGGGGTGTGGGGGTGGTATCCCTCAGCCCAACCTGCACCCTTTCCAATCTGGGACCCCTTAAGGGATGTCCAACTGCCGGGACCCCTTAAGGGATGTCTGATCCCACTGGGATCAGGCCTAAATGGGTAGTCAGACATCCCTTTCACAATCCAGGACTGCTGGCTCCCGACCACTTGCCTGCCGATTGCTCCTAACCACTTCCCTGTCAGCCTGATCAATGCCTAACTGCTTCTGTGTACCTAACTGCCCTCCCCCTGCCAGAATGGCCCCCCCCAACTGCCCTCCCCTGCAGGCCTGGGTCCCCCATAACTGCCCTCCCCTACAGGCATGGGTCCCCCGCAACTGTCCTCCCATGCAAGCCTGAGGCCCTCTCAACTGCCCTCCCCTGCAGGCCTGGGTCTCACCCAACTGTCCTCTCCTGCAGGCCTGGGTCCCACCCAACTGCCCTCCACTGCCAGCCTGGTCCTCCCCAACTTCCCTCCTCTGCCTGCTTGGTCCCCCACAACTCTCCTCCTCTGCCAGCTTGGTTTCCCCCAACTGTCCTCCCCTATAAGCCTGGTTCCCTCCAAACTCCCCTCCCCTGCAGACCTGGGTTCCTCCCAACTGCCTTCCCTTGCTGGCCATCTTGTGGTGGCCATCTTTGACCACATGGAGGAAACCATCTTGTGATGGTCAATTTGCATATTACTCTTTTATTAGATAGGATAGTCTATCTTTCATTGTTATTTGCACAATTCATTACATGAAGTACCATTAACTCTTTCTTTTTTTTAATACATCTTTATTGTTCAGATTATTACAGTTGTTTATCTCCCCCCCCCCCCATAGCTTCCTTCTACCTGGTTCCTACCCCACCCCATGCTCTTATTCCTCTGTCCCACTGTCCCTGTCCATAGGTGTATGATATTTGTCCAGTCTCTTCCCTCATCCCCCACATTTCCTTCACTCCGAGAATTGTCAGTCTACTCCCTTTCTATACCCCTGATTCTATTATATTCACCAGTTTATTCTGTTCATCAGATATTTTATTCACATGATTTTTAGATTCACTTGTTGATAGATATGTATTTGTTGTTACTTTGTTGTTCATAATTTTTATCTTTACCTTTTTCTTTTTCTTTCTCTTCTTAAAGAATACCCTTCAGCATTTCATATAATACTGATTTGGTGGTGATGAACTCCTTTAGCTTTTCCTTATCTGTGAAGTTCTTTATCTGACCTTCAATTCTACATGATAGCTTTACTGAGTAGTAATCTTGGTTGTAGTTTCTTGCTATTCATCACTTTGAATATTTCTTGCCACTCCCTTTTGGCCTGCATCGTTTCTGTTGTGAAATCAGCTGACAGTCGTATGGATACGCCCTTGTAGGTAACTAACTGTTTTTCTCTTGTTGCTTTTAAGATTCTCTCTTTGTCTTTTGCTCTTGACATTTTAATTATGATGTGTCTTGGTGTGGTCCTCTTTGGATTCCTCTTGTTTGACATTCTCTGTGTTTCCTGGACTTGTAAGTCTATTTCTTTCACCAAGTAGGGGAAGTTTTCTGTCATTATTTCTTCAAATAGGTTTTCAATATCTTGCTCTCTCTTCTTCTGGCACCCCCATAATTCAGAGTTAGTATGCTTGAAGTTGTCCCAGAGGCTCTTTACACTATCTTCATATTTTTCTTTTTTCTTTTTCCTTTTGTGTTTGGGTGTTTTTTGCTTCCTCGTATTTAAAATCTTTGACTTGATTCTTGGGGTCCTCTAGTTTGCTATTGGATCTTTGTATATTATTCTTTATGTCAGTAACTGTATGCTTAATATCTAATTGGTCCTTTTTCATATCCTTGAGGGTCTCACTAAATTTATCAGAGGTTTCTAGAAGATTCTTGAGTAACCTCATAACTGTGGTTTTGAACTCTATATCCAGTAGTTTTCTTTCCTCTATTTCTTTCATTTGTGACATGTTTCTTTGTCTCCACATTTTGGCTGCTTCTTTGTGTTGATAGAGGGCTTTGTATGCTAGGTGTCCTATAGGACCCAGTGGCTCAGCTTCCCTAATTACTTGAGTTTGACTGTTAAGGGCCTTTAGAATACACTTGGCTTAATTTATGTCAGCTGGGACTCAGTACGAGGGCAAAAGCCACACTCTGGGAGCATAATCAGTCAAAGACTGAGCGCCACACAGTCTGACTCTCCTGCCTAGTATTAAGGGTATGAATCTCATGATGTCAAAGGCCCACCCACATGTGATGTAACTTCCTGTCATTCGAGTATTTAATAAACAGCTTTTGGAGCTGGTGCTCTCTCTGTGTGCCTATCCCTCCTGAGGGCAGGCACCTCACCCAGCCCAAGCTTTTAATCTATTTTATGTCTGTGTTTCATTATTTCTTTAATCCCAAAAGTGCCTCCTAGATTGCACGATCCGGTTCAAGTCTCCCCCTCCATGCTGGATGCAGAGAGGGGGACCCCAGGGCCCAGAGCGCCCCTATTAGTTGACATTCCTGGTGCACCTCTTTATGGACTGTGTGCACAATCTTGTTGCAGTTAAGTCTTGATTGCTGTTGGTATCACTGGGAAGAACTGACCACCAGATCAATTGGCTGTGAGGACCAGCTATGTCTACAGTGGAGAACTGCTGTGCTGGAGACACCCTTATGGAACAGGACTTGCTTCAGTGGGGCTTTGGTGCTCACTGAGTCTGCCCCATGAGTGTGTCGCTTACAGATGTGAAGAGTTATACTCTGGTATGGTCTCACTCTGACTACTGGGTGGGCTCAGCTGTGAAGCAATGCAGACTGTTGTCTAGACCTTCTTTTGGAGGCTTTGGAGATCTTTGAGCCAGCAGCATTTGTTAGATTTTAGATTGCAAAAGAACAAGGCTGTTCATATGCTAAAGCCTCTGCTCACAGCTTGGTTGGGGTTTTAAACTGGGTGGGGTGGGGTCTTAGGGAATCATCAGGGTGGAGCAAATCACAATGGCTGCCAGTCTTGGAGAGGTGCTGGGATCTCTGTGTCCCATGGCCCTGTGCAGGACAATGATTACTGCAAGCACTGTCACCCTCATATTCTGGCCCAATGCCAGATAGTCCAGTTTCTTCCCATATGAGTCTGGGTCCCCAGAGTCTCACCTGGAACTGGAGTTCAGAGCAATTGGGAACTTGTATCTTCCTCCCGATTGAAAAAGACAATAGCGTACCCAGTTGCCAGCTCATTTCTATGTGTGCCTCTGTATCTTGGCACTTCCACACCTCTGCACCTCCTACCAGCTTCAATGTGCTTTTCTCTTTCCTTCTAGTTGTAGAATTTCCACTCAGCCAGCCTTCCCATGGTTCTGGATGATATTGATTTTGTCTTTTAGTTGTAGTTTTGATGTGGTTGTGCGAGGTAACAAGTACAAGTGTGTACCTATGCCAACATCTTGGTTCCTCTTGTACCATTAACTATTTCTGGTGGAGATCAACATCTTTGGGTTTTCTCTGATGCATCCCCCCCCCCCACAAAGACATACACAAGCATATTCAAAGATTTTAAGACTTTCCTTAACCGGTTTGGCTCAGTGGATAGAGCATTGGCCTGCGGACTCAAGGGTCCCAGGTTCAATTCTGGTCAAGGGCATGTACCTTGGTTGTGGGCACATCCCCAGTAGGGGGTGTTCAGGAGGCAGCAGATTGATGTTTCTCTCTCATCAATGTTCCTAACTCTCTATCCCTTTCTCTTCCTCTCTGTAAAAAATCAATAAAATATATTTTTAAAAAAGATTTTAAGACTTAATACTAAATGCCAGTATTCAGCTGTACTCAGTTCAAGAATCAAAAACATATTTTACTCCAAGCTATGAACTAAACTCATTTATAAACACAAAAGAGTAAGATTAAGTTTCTGCACTTGTGAAAACAGTAGGGGAATTGACCATCTAACACTATATTCTTTCCTATTGTCCAAATTTTGTCTACTTTAACAAAAATGATCTGTGAGTTCTCTAGATCTGCTTTACACTCCTCTTAACTCACTTAAAATGACTGCTCTTTCCCCATTATTTTGTTTTTAATTATCCATAAAGATATATTAGAAGGATCTCTATTATGAAATTTCACCTAATCCATACAGCAACAAGTGGTCTCATTTCCATTTAACAAAAACTTATTTACACAATTTATGCATGCCTGTGAAGTGCCAGGACACAAGAGACATTAAAAGAGAGAGAGAGAGAGGGAGAGATCTGCTTACATAACTACTTAAACTTCTAAAAATCAAAAACTACATGCAAAGTTTAATAACTATAAGTCTTAAAATCGCTTACAGAAAGCCTTCCTGGTACATGTTTAGCACATCCTATTTGGTATTAATGTCAGCTTTGTATATGCTTTTTGTCTTCTTCCAGTTTGTGAGCTTCTTGAGGAAGCATAACTATCCTTTAATTTCTATATACTTCCTTGGTATATCTCATACAGCCATATGGTGGTTCTTGTTTATTGAATGTATCATAACCTACCTACCTTAATGATCCTATATAATAAAAGGGTAATATGCAAATTGACCCTAACAGCAGAATGACTGGAAATGACTGGTCACGATGACACATACTCACCACCAGGGGGCAGATGCTCAATGCAGGAGCTGCCCCTGGTGGTCAGTGCACTCCCACAGGGGGAGCTGTGCTCAACCACAAGCCAGGCTGCCAGCTTCCAGTACAGTGGTGGTGGTGGTGGGAGCCTCTCCTGCCTCCTCAGCAGTGCTAAGGATGTCCGACTGCAGCTTAGGCCTGCTCCCCACTGGCAAGTGGACACCTCTCAAGGGCTCCTGGGCTGCCAGAGGGATGTCTGACTGCCAGCTTAGGCCCAATCACCCGGGAACTGGCCTAAGCCAGCAGGTGGAAATCCACCGAGGGTTCCCAGACTGCAAGAAGGCACAGGTCGGCCTAAGGGACACCCCCTACCAAGTGCACAAATTTTTGTGCACCAAGCCTCTAGTAGATTATGTGTTGAGAGACATTTGTACAGAAAAGTCCATTCCCACCTCTAGACCAGTTTAAGTTCAATTTGTGAGAATGTGACTAACACATTGGAGAGAAGCAAGAGAAGATATGGGTCAGAAGGACCCTCAGGTGATGTAAGAACAACTGTCCTGAAAGCCCTCAGAGGAGAGATGCAGATACCCCTGGTATCTTCTGGTTGGTGGCATGGAGCCTGCAGAGTGATCAGCACAATGGCAGTGGGGCACACAGGGTAAAGGATGCCTTCTAGCACTTCTGCCTCTGGCAGTGCTGTTGACTAGAGGTGACACCCTGAAGGAACATGGACAAGCAAGGGGCATGCAAAAGTCCAGATGTACAGGTCAAGGACTAGGGCCTGCAACAGTTGATGGCTAGTCCAGAGCCGTGAACTGATCCTGTGTCCAATAGGACCACCTAATAGATGTGTCAATGAGATTCTGATTGCCCAGTTGTGTGCAGCATCATTAAAGAAATATTCACTGGCCAGCAGAGAGTGATCCACTGGCCAGGCTGTGCTCCTGGACCTGTCCTGACCACAGGGTCCCAGAACAAATTTATAGACTTGATCACCAAGGTTCATAGAAGCATCTAGAGAACTCCATCTGGAACAGCTTCACAAGTAAGGGAGTAGAGATTGGAGAGTAGGGATTAGAGACTGGATTATGGGAATCCTTTTCTGGAAAGCTCTGCTGACTTGGTAGATCTCAGGCCTACACAGAGGAGGACTTAGAGAATTTTGAGGAAGGCAAGTCAAAGAATAGCAGGGTCAGAGATATATACTCTTCCATGAATAAATAGAATAAATCCCAAACCCCAATCAGGGGTGAGAGGAAAAAGGTGAGCCCCTCATAGTGTATTCTTCCCAGTTTTGCCCATTGTTTAAATTGCTGCATCTACTCTGGGGCTGAGTGAGGGTTAGGGAAAGAATTTAAGACAATTTATTAAAAATCCATCCTTATGAAATCTCAAGAAATGTGGGGAAACTGTCCCTTGCAGTAGATATAGCAACCTTTTTCTTCACCACCAAAATGAAGTTGAGAAAATTTATACATTTCTCCTGTTACCTGCAAATACCTTGGTCCCTGTTATCCAAAGTGAATCTCAAAGCAATGTGTTTATGATACTTGTTCTCTTTTGCTCACCTTATAAATAATACTGAAAATCTGGTTTACATAAATTATAATTTTTAGCTTCCTCACCACCCATCTGAAGGCACAAATACCTCAGTTGTGCATGTTCACCTCCTATGTCCATAGGGACTGTGATGCATATGAAAAGGAGCCTAATTAATTACCACCTGGAAAAGGCTAAATCCTATTTTTTCCCCTGCTTTGAGGACTCTGCTTTATGACTGATCCCAGTCACAAAACACCCGTGACTTGTGAGAAGAGGGTAGCCTTCAAACTGAAATTTTAAATGTTGTCATACATTCCTGAGATATAATGCCCCTTGCCCCATTTGGAGCTGTGCCACAGAACCATAACCAAAGGGTCACACAGTCTCTCTTAATGTCTAAGGAACAAATTGTGGAACATAAAATACCCAATGCCCTTTAAGTGCATACATATGCAGAGCAGCTCAGTGTACTTTTCATTGCATTAACAACATGCTGTTACAACTGTGACATTGGCAAAAGGACCTGATATTTCAAAGCAGGGAAGATTAGTGCTGGAGAAAGAGGGGCGGTAGCTCTAGGTTATATCCATGATCCTTTAGTGAATATGTTTTCTGATTCTTTGCCTAGAGCAGAACAAAAGAATATGTGGAAAATATGTGGAAAACAACAGGACCCTGCATCATCCAAGCCCAGGTCCTTCCCCTCAAACTATACCCTTTATGATTATGTTTCCCTTTCTGCAAAGTGAATGTAATTAACACCTGGCACAATTCAGAGGATCAAATGAAGTAAATTAACCTGAAGCTTTAGATCACAGCTTGAGCCATCTTATTGAATAAAGAGGGAATGTGCAAATTGACCGTCACTCTGTAATAGTCAATATGGCCGTGCCCACAGTGAAAGCAGGGATTCCATAAGAGAAGATGGCTGCGCCCACAGCAGAGGCCGAATTCCCATAATGAGCCTTAATAAGCAATCAGCAGGTATCTGAGGCTGTGCCCCCTGCCCAGCAGGGCTTGACAGGGGTCCTCAGGGTTCGACCCCCACCCAGTGCCAGGCTGGAGGACCTCAGGCCATGCCCTGCCCCCAGGGCCAGGCCATAGGACCTGAGGCTGAGTCCCTTGCTCAGGCACGAGGCCAGGGGCCTGAGGCTGTGCCCCCTGCTATTCAGGGCTTGATCTTGCCCCAACTGCCCTTCCCTGCCGCCGGCCTGATCATCCCTAACTGCCTCTGCCTCGGTCCCCAGCACCATGGCTTTGTTTGGAAGGAAGTTGGATGTCTTGAAGATGGCCAGTCTACCCGGTCTAATTAGCATATTACCCTTTTATTAGTATACATAGATTATATAGGATAGAATTGCTTAAATGAGGGGTAAAAGCCTTTTTCAGCAGGAGGAGATGCTCTTGGCATACAAAAACACATAATCCCTATACCTGACAGTATAGCCATCTGGACTATACTGCCAAACCGGTCCTTGAAAAATTGAACTGCTTTCTTACACCTTACACCAAACACCTGTTGCCCTTAAGACCCCTCCTCAGCCCTCACCTTAGGTTCTGCCTTCACAGTTCACCCAGATTAGGTTCTGATTGCTTGGTTTCTATGCCAGTCAGCATCAGAAGCTCCACCTCCTGGCCCTCACAGTTCACCCAGATTTGGTTCTGATTGGTTTGTTTCTATGCCAATCAGCATCTCCAGGCCTATCTCCATGCCTGATCAGAGAGGTAGGGCTGATTAGCAGCTCCTGTGGAGGCCCAAGAGAAAGAGAGGTATGGCTGCTGGCAAATCCTGGAGAGAAAGAGAGAGGCAACAGCTGATCAACAGCTGCCATGGAGGCTGTGGATTAGACCCTGCCACCCTCTCCTGGCCTCTCTCCCCAGGCCTGATGCACAGCCCCCTCAGCAGTCAGTGCTGGGTTGCAGCACCCTCAGTGGCAGCAGTCAGTGCTGGATCACCACAGCAACCCAGCACTGACTGCAGGACAGACTTCTGGTGTTCCATTAAGCCTTTGGTCAGTCATTACGGACCCTGGGTTTTTATATATTAAGACTAGGGGCCCGGTGCACAAAAATTTGTGCACTGAGGGGGGGGCGCGGTCCCTAAGCCCAGCTTTGTGCCCTCTTGCAGTCTGGTGCCCCTCTGGGGATGTCCACCTGCTGGTGTGCCTGGCCAGCCTGGGTGAGGGGCCAATGTCTGTTTGCAGGCTGGCCAAGTTCCCCAGTGGGAACCCTCACCCAATGGGGGTGTGGCAAGCCTGGGTGAGGGGCTGAGAGCAGTTTTTAGGCTGGCCACAGCTCCCATTGACCCTCGAGCCTTCCACCTGGGAAGAAATAGGGTGGCCATGAGCACACACGGGGAGGTTTCAGGCTCCCAAGATGGCGGAGGCCACAGTCCCAGAGAAACCACACACTGGGGCTGCAGACTACACCATCTTGGCTAGGCTAATTTGCATACAGTCACTCTGATTGGTTGGTAGGTGTGGCTTAGGCATCCTGAAGAAACGGTTAATTTTAATATTATGCTTTTATTAGTTAGGATAGCATACTTTACTCAAATTAGTTCAAACAACATTTTTATATGTTCAATAGCAAAATAGATTTATCTCATTTATTCTTTCTTTTAAACAAAAAGCTTATTAAGTTAAAAGCATTACCTAATATGTTTTCCAGCCATGTTTTTGTTGGAGTCCTTTAATATCCTCACATTCTTCCAACATAAAAATCAGAAAGCCATTTTGATTTTTCTTTGTGTTTTCACATTCAAGCTATCTTAAGTCATATCCATTGCATTCCTATGTTTCTCAAATCTATTCTCTCCATGTACATTCCCATTACCAGCACCTTTTCTTTTCTTTCTAGACAAGTATAAAACTTCCTAATTGGTTTCTGTGAATGTAGTTTTATCCCGTCCTCCCAAAAAACATCTACAGGATAAATCAAAATATACTCTGTAAACACAATGAATCATATCACATTTCTATCTTGTTTAAACCTTTTATCATTCTCCCTGTCATTAGAATAACCATCCATCCTAGCTTGTCCAAATGTAGACAGCTTAGTTTTACATCTGCTTTCCTAGAGTGATTTTTTTGTAGTTCTCCCTTTTGTCTTACAAGTGTCTTGTTTGAATAATAAGTACATAATTACCCTTTTCATTGCCTTCATCATTTAGTTTGAATTCTATAATTTTACATACAAGCTTTAATATATAATCTGAGTCCTTCTATTAAGAGAAGCAATATTGATTTCACACCCTGATTTCTCTGCTATAAAGTCAGAGTGCATCAAAATCATGGCTTGTGCCCTTGTTAGTTTGCTCAGTGGATAGGGCATTGGCCTGCAGATTGAAAGGCCCCTGGTTCAATTCTGGTCAAGGGCACATGTCTGAGTTGGGGCATGGTCCCAAATAGGGGGCAGGCAGGAGGCAGCCAATTAATGATTCCCTGTCATCATTGATGTTTCTAACTCTCTCTTCTTCTCCCTTCCTCTCTGTAATCAATAAAAATGTATTAAAAATAATTTTAAAAAACTTTAAAAAAATCATGGGTTGTGTCTTAAACATATCTGTACTTCTAATATTCAACACCACATCTGGGATTGGATAGACACTTGAAGATTATTGAATTCAGAATAGTTGCATTTAAAATTAAATTTTTTGTTATTAATGATATTCTATGTGTATCATCTTTATATTATTGGCTATAGCTATATTTTTTTTACATTCTTTTTAACATGTTTATTTACTCCTTCTATTGGCTAACTAATATGTACAAGTTGAGCAATGCTCAGGCAATTCTTGAAGCCAGAGAAACTTAAAAAGAGAGAGACGTTTAACCTAATAAGGACATATGTGTTATAAGATGCTGACATTAGATTTAAGGTACTGTGAGGGCACAAAGGAGGAAGTAATTGAGTGTGAGGGGATGGAGAGAAAAAATTTTTTATGAAAGAAATTACTTGCTCTTTTGGAATATGAGCAGTTGTTTCTCCTACAGACAAGTTGGAAGAGGCTATGCCAGGCCTGGGCATGAAGATGTGAAATTACTATGCACATTCAGGAAGATGTAACTGTTCAGTAGAACTGGAGTAGGACAAAAGAAAAGCCATGGATGAAGCTAGACAAGGACATAGAGCTCACAACCCAGAAAGAATTATTGGTCCATTCCTATAAATGATTCTCTGATGACAGATGAAGAAAGAGCATGAGAAGTACAGAAATTCAGAAGGACCAGCCTGGTCTCAGTGTAGTGGACATATTGGAGGAAGGAGGTATTATCCCCACACCAGAAAGATTATTTCAGAGTTCCAGAAAAGTGAAAAAGAATGGAATTTAGACTCTGCTATGGACAATAGGAAGTGATTACTGATGGGCAAATATTAAGAAGGTAGATTTGAAGTACTTATTGACTAACTGGATGTGAATGGTGAATAAAAAGATAATCATAGGATAAATTCCAGGTGTTCATTTTGGGTAGTTTGGTGTTGATGCTGCCGTTCACCACAATAAGGACGTCAAGATGAGAATAGAGTTTTAAAGGAGTAAAGACTAGAGAAAGATAGCTATAAAGAAGACTATCAAGCCGTGACTGGTTTGGCTCAGTGGGTAGAGCGTCGGCCTGTGGACTCAAGGGTCTCAGGTTCGATTCCAGTCAAGGGCATGTACTGTGGTTGCGGGCACATCCCCAATAGGGAGTGTGCAGGAGGCAGCTGATCGATGTTTCTCTTTCATCAGTGTTTCTAACTCTCTATCCCTCTCCTTTCCTCTCTGTAAAAAATCAATAAAATATATATTTTTTTTAAAAAAAGAAGACTATCAAGAAATAATTGTAAAAAATTAGTATTGGAAGATTTCAAACTACAGAGGATTATCAATCATTGCAGGGGCTACAGACCAGTCTAGTATTGTAAGGGCCGAAAAGAATAAGAAATATATTCATTGACAGGCCTCTGAGCTCAATAATGCCTTTGGGAAAACTATGTAAAAGCTTATTTGGTTACACCCTGCATTTATTGGGGTCCTTCTATGTTTCAGGTTCTGAGCTAGGGGCTGTGACTATTGATATGAATAGGACCAAGTCTGCCCCAAGGACTCGTGGCTCCAGAAGGGCCAGGCAAACATGCAAGTCAAGGCAGCCAAAGTATTGAGCAGTCTCCCTGATTGAACAAAAATGAGAAGCTTTTAAATTGTTTTCTTCATGGCCTTTGGACATACTGCATGCATGTTCTCTTTCCCATCTCAACAGAATCTAGTAAAAATGATAAATTTCTGAAAAACTTCAGTTATTAAATTTGGTCCAGGAGACTAGCCAGATGTTGTTCTGTCTTTACAATTCTCTGAAGAGAGATGCTGAGTAGCTGAACATATGTCCTGAATCCGCTGCTGATCTAATTACGTTAAGGCTAGGGTGTCACTGGAAAGGCACAGAGCCATTTACAGGGGGGAGGCTGTGGATAGAGAAAAGTCTCTTCCATGAGGTGTAAATGGAAAGGCAATGGCAAGGCCACATTAAGACACGGTGAAAAGAAACTTCGAAAAAATGAAGAATTTGGGCTTAAGTATGGGTTTAAGGAAATTCATTCTATGCTGTCCTGGGAACTCCAAATTATTGTTGTTTGTTTTTTCAATTGTTGGAACATAAATTACAAGGATGATGGAATGGCAGTAGATGTGGGAAAAGGCACAAAGTTATTCTCTAAAATACTGTTTCTCATTTTGAAATTAGGCTTGATTTTATTCATGAAGACTTATTTACTTATCGTGAGGACTGGCTCCATTAATAGGCAGAATAAGTAACTATCTACAGAGAATAGCGTGAGAGCATGCTCTAATGGTGGCAGGAAACAGGGTTTAATTGCCAAAGATGGGGCCCAAAATGATCATACTTACAAATGTAGGTTTTTTGGCCACAAAATGCCACAACATGGCAACTGCATTAAAGTACGTAAAGCACCAGAGCCAAGGATCATCTCCCCAAAATGGGTCCACAGAGGTCAGTTGTGAATGCCTACTGCCATCCCCTGAACCAGGGGGTGAAAACAAACAGGGAGCATGAAAGTCACTAAGATGTACATTTAAAAAAAAAATAAACACTTTGTCCAACAATGGCTAGTTCCAGTGATCTGGAATTGGTCTTACCTGTATAGAGTAAGAGGTCTACCTGCATGTCTCTGACACCTGGTCAAGCATGAAACATATGATTAATAGTGTTGCTCATATAACTATGAGTCTGAGGTAAGTTTCAGAGGAGTTTTTATTAGATTGTCAGCATTTTTTGGTAATAACTGTGAGATCAATTATTTCCACCTAATCTCAGTGAGAACCCTGGAAAGCTATACCACTGGGGGTCATTATAGAAAAAAATATGTCTATGTGACTAGCAGAGTATAAGAAACCCAACCTACTTTCTGTTTTATGCCTCCTGGTTCTGAGGAATTCTGTGCACCTGCAGATTGTTCCTAATGCAAGTGAGAAGGTAGACAGACCTCAAGAAGGAGGATAATAGGAGCCTACATCTGACCACTACAGACACTTAAAGATACAGTCTATGGCTTTGATGCATTTACTTGCTTTAATGTTGTTTCTATCTTGAATCACTTTCCTGAAATAAAATATAAATTTGTAAATAGTATCATTTGGAATACTATAAAAAATTTCTGACAGCTGGAGTCGGTGACAATATTGAGTTTAATTGTGGTAGCAAGTATTTCACTATCAATAATAATAAAATGATAATATGCAAATTGGTCACGATGCCCTCACATTTAAGACTGGATATGCTAATTAGTTATGACAAGTATGCAAACTGATCATCACTCCAACACACAGGTGGCTTCCCCCATGTGGTCAAAGATGGCCATCCCCATGTGGCCACAAGATGGCTGTCACAAGATGGCCTGCAAGAGAGGGCAGTTGTGGGCAATCAGGCCAGTAAGGGAGGGCAGTTGGGGATGATCAGGCTAGCAGGGGAGCAATTAAACATCAATCAGACTGGCAGGGTAGTAGTTAGGGGGTGATCAGGCTAGCAGGTAGAAGTAGGTGAGAGCCAGCAGTCCTGGATTGGAGAGAGTGCAGGCTGGGCTGAGGGACCCCCTCCCCAGTGCACAAATTTCATGCACCAGGCCTTTAGTTCTAAAAAACATGTGTGCTTATGTTACCTAAAGGGTCATAAAACTTTCCAATAATATGTAAATATTTCAGGTTGGTTGATAAATTGTTCTGAGCTGCTTTGAATCTTTTGTTTGTTTGTTTGTTTACACTCATCCGAGGATATTTTTCTATTGATTTTTAGAGAGAGTGGAGGGGGACAGAGAGAGAGAGAAACATCGATTTGAGAGAGACCTCATCAATTGGTTGCTTCCTGCATGAGCCCAACCAGTGTTGGGGATTGAGCCTGCAATCCAGGTATGTGCTATTTACTGGAATCAAACCTGGGACCCTTCAGTATGAAGGCCGATGCTCTATTCATTCAGCCAAACAGGCTAGAGCAAGGCTGGTTTGAATCTTAAAAGCATAACATACTGGAGGGTCAGTGTCAGTTAGATATAGGGCTGGGGAAGGAGGTGTCAGGAAATGGAGAAAAGATATTTGCTGGTGAACTTGGCTGATGACACCATTGTGAGGGTGTTGAGTCAGTAGTCTTACAGGAAGTTATTACTTTAGGGGCAAACAAAATCCTACCTTAAGCACTTGAAATGCTATTTTTCTTTCTTGTGAACATTTCATGTTTACCAAGAAACTTCCTGGAACTGGTCATTTATGATTTCAGTTACTAGTTTTAACTCTAGCATTATGAATTTAAAACTTTCACTGCTAGTTTCTCTGAACTCAGCATTCTCTCTGAATAGAAACCACCTGGCACTTTGTCCGGTGGAAATTCCCCATATTTTAAGTAAACACTGAGTATTAATGCATGTCAGATCTCCTTTTGCCTTATTGAGGTTTAAAACACCTGCTGGCTCTAAAAGTTAATTGTTAAATCAGGTGAAAACACTGGAAGTTTTTAAAAATTTCAATGTCAAAGAATTAAAGACATAATTTAAGAATGTTGAAAGTTCAAGTGTTTTATCAATAAGTAATAAACAGTAACTTGTTTAAAAACAACAACAAAGAATTGGTGAGACATCTAAAGCATTCAAGTGATGACTCTATTAAATTATTAAAATGAGTTCAAAGAAACATAAGGACTACATATTAGTATACTTGATGTTTATGAATTAAAATTTTTCTCAGCAATTTATACTAAAAATGTTAGTTCAGACACAAATAAGAATTTAATTTGGTATTATTAATTAAAACCATATACTTTAATTCAGACTATATGCCAGTTAATAAGCAAAATGTATTTACTGTGAGACTGGCCATTTTAAAAACTAATATGAATGATGAAAATGGCTATTGTTATAAGTTGCTACTGGTCATTGAGTTGACCATAAATATATGTATACATGTATCTATACATCTCTCTCCGTATATGTGTGTACATTTGCACACACATATGCATTTCCTATATAATAAAAGCCTAGGTGGCATCACTTATGATGTCATCACAAGATGGTCACCGCAAATATGGCCGCCACAAGATGAGCCACAAGATGGCTGGCAGGGGAGAGCAAGGGAGGACAGTTGGAGCCCATCAGGTCAGCAGGAGAGAGCAGTTGGGAATAAGATCAGGCCAGCAGGGGATGCCAGTAGGGGGTGACCAGGCCAGCAGGGAAGGGCAGTTGGGGGCAATCAGGCTGGAAGAGGAGTGGTTAGGGGGTGATCAGGCTGGCAGGCAGGCGAGTGGTTATAGGAGCCAGCAGTCCCAGCTTGTGAGAGGTATGTCCAGCTGCCAGTTTAGGCCTGCAGGAACAGGGCAAAACCAGCTCTCCGACATCACCCGAGGGGTGCCGATTTCGAGAGGGCACAGGCCAGGTCCCCTGGAATGAGCGTGGATCCCTCCGGCTCCCACAGAAGCAGGCAGCAGAGTGCGGAACATGGTGGGCATTGGCCACTGTGGGATGGTGGAGCAGGTGAGCGGGGATGCCAGACCAAGGCAGGGCACCAGTAGCTGTCATCAGAAATCAACAACTGGTGTTTACTGAAAATTCTTTGATCCTGCACATCACGGTCCTGCTGGGTGCACGCACCTGCTGCTGACACCAGCCCCATCCACCCATGGTCGTCACTGTGACACTATAACATACAATTTGCATATTACCTCTTTATATATAGAGACTAGTGATTCATCACATGATGTCGCATGCAGTGGGCTGCCCGTTGCTTCCATGGTATTGGGTCTAAACGGCAGTTGGATATCCTGCAAATAGACCAAATGGCGGAATAGCCAAACAACTGAACAACCAGTCACTATGATGAGAACTGACCACCAGGGGTCCCGGATTGGAGAGGGTGCAGGCTGGGCTGAGGGACAGACTCCCGTGCATGAATTTGTGCAACATGCCTCTAGTATATAATAAATGCTATGTACTACATGAATTTAAAAAACAAATATACAGCCCTGGCTAGGTGGCTCAGTCAGTTGGAGCATCATCCCATACACCAAAAGGTTGTTGGTTCAATTCCCAATCAGAGCACAAACTTAGATTTCAGGTTCAATTCTATGGGAGGTGGTAGATTCTTAATCTTTCTACATTTTCTTGTTTTACATGCAGGTGCACATCATACCAACAGGTGTTTCTGCCAGTCATTCAGTCGAGTTGCATATTAGGCTTTTATTAATAGGATATCAAAACTTTATATATTTATTAATAAATTATATATTTTATTTTAGGACTCTATAAAATAGTTTACTATTATTATAAATTATTATTATTAATAAATTCTTATCTATTGCAGATATATTCTTCTGTGGTGTTTATTCATACAGCAATATTCTGTATTTTGAATTTTCCCAATGTTGAGTTCAAGATCCCTTATTTACTATATCCAATGGTGGAAATGTGACAGTAATTTTATTATAAATATTGTTTTTATTATATCAGGAGATTAGACTTTCATGTTGCCAAAATTTTTCCTGCTTCTATAATCATCTCTATTTCTGGTGCTCCTTTTTAGCATTTATGAGGCTGCAATTATTTTAGTTTCACTTGAATCACCATTTTGTCACTGAGTATACTCAACATGACACAAAGCACATTCTTGTAAAGACAAGCAATTTGAGGGATAGAGTATCAAACTAACATGGTAACTAGAGAAGTCTAATTTTTCCCAAAGGATTCATGAATGTACTGGATGGCAGCTCTCAAGTTTTCCTTTCCTTTGCAGAGCCCCAGTAGTTCTGTCTTTGAAAAGTGTTTTTGTTATAATTGATAGCTCCAGAACTGAGGCTAGGAAAGAAACCATCTAATATCCAGGTAATAAAAATGAAGAAAGATGAGTGAGTTTCTCCAACTTGTTCTTCCTTATTCTAGTAAGTTTCTTCACCTTACTAAAATCAATAATTCTACTGTCCAGATAAATTGGCTTCATTAATAGGAGAGTAAGAATAATAAATTTAGTAAAGGTGAATCTTGTGTGTAAGAAAAGGAAAAGAATTAAGGTGAATGGTTAGGGTCCCTAGGCCTGGCTAGTGATCATGGTTGATCTGTGTAGTAACCAGTGAGGTGATAGGGTGGAGGGAGGGCCACTGACACTGTCTTAGCTGGCCTGGGGCCTGTGGGCTGGGGCAGCTCCTGCATTCAGGGTCTACCCCCTGGTGGTGAGTGTGCACCTCTCCTGGCCACCCCTACCCCTCCAGCACATTCCCCCACCCCCTAGTGTCCGTGTCCATTGATTATGCTTATACTAGTATGCATGCATACAAGTTCTTTGATTGATCTCTTACCCTTCCCTCCTCCAACTCCCCTGTCTTTCCTCTGAAATTTGATGGTCTGTTTGATGTTTCTCTGTCTCTGGATCTATTTTTGTTCATCAGTTTATGTTGTTAATTAAATTCCACAAATGAGTGAGATCATATTATATTTATCTTTCTCTGACTGGCTTATTTCACTTAGCACAATGCTCTCCATGTCTATTCATGCTTTTTCAAATGGTAAGGGCTCTTTCTCTTTTTACAGCAGTGTAGTATTCCATTGTGTAGATGTACCACCACTTGTTAATCCATCATCTGCTGATGGGCACTTAGACTGTTTCCAAATCTTAGCTATGGTAAATTGTGCTGCTATGAACATAGATATGCATCTGTCCTTTCTGATTAGTGTTTCTGATTTCTTGGGATATATTCCTAGAAATCGGATTACTGGGTCAAATAGGAGTTCCATTTATAATTTTTTTGAAGAAACTCCATACTGTTTTCCACAGTGGCTGTAACATGCATACTTTCTACTTAATTGCCTGGGCAGTTTAGAATGGAAATGCCTATAGGGTATGAAGTTCAGAAATTAATAATGGATGCTTATGATCTTCCAGCTAGTTATAAAAATGGTGGTAGAATTAGAAAACACATTCTTTATAAACTTATTATAATTCAGTTCTTTAAATTCTTAAGCCTTATTATACTAATGATATTTTTAGGTTAACTTCCCCACCATTATATTTTTTCAAAGAATGAGAGCTGAAATGATAATAGTCATGTGGTACTGGTGTGTCTGGGCTTGGAGACTTAAATTTAAGCTTTGCAACTTTATTTCTAGTTGTGCATATTTATCTGAAAGTATTCACAGTGCCAGCTTTTTCTCTGTACCCCCAGGTTTTGTTCTTCACCCCTAAAGTCTGCAGAGTACAAAACAAGCATTTTTAAAGGAGAGGATGAGATGGTGCGAATTCTATGTATTTTATTTTCTAGAATATTTTATTATGAGCGAGTGGACAAAGGAACTAGTATATATGGTAAAAAAAATATGGCCTCCACACCATCTATGGGTCTGATAGTGGTTGGTTGATCTTGGGCCAGTCACGTAGCTTCTACAAACTTCCCTGGACACGGCTCATCGTATAGCCACACAATTTTTATTTGAAAATTTAACTATTACCTTGATGTATTAGTTTGCTGGGGTTACCATAACTAAGCACCACAGAGTGGGTGGCTTAAACAACAGAAATGTATTTCTCATTACCCTGAGACTAGAAGTCCATGATTAAAGTGTCAGCATGGCTGGTTCGTTCTCACATCTGTTCTCTTTGGTTTGTGATGGTCATATTCTTCCAGTGTCTTTCCATTGTCTTCCGTGTGTGCCTGTGCCCTGTTTTTTTTAATATGGACACCAGTCGTATTAAATTAAACTCACCCCATCACCTCATTTAAACTTAGTTATCCCTTTAAAGATGCTATCTTCAAATCGAGTCACATTTTGAGGTTCTGGAGGTTAAGGCTTCAAAATACGAATATGAGAGGGACACAGTTTAGTTCATACGCTTGGGTTGTTACATCCACTGGTTATCCATGTCTTGGTAAGTAAATTTCTACCACTTAAATTAAGACCAGTACATGTATTTTAGAAAGAAAAAAGTCATGAGAAATCAAAGGAAAATACTGAAAGAATAAGATGAAAGAGGGAAGGAAAAATCCTGGTTAAATGAGAGGCTCTTTAGTTAGTGAAGCTTCTAATTTCTGTCTTCTGTGTATTCAGACAGACTTCTGTATCGCTCCTCACTTCCATTAGGTGTCTCAATATGTCAGTCAGAAAATGCAATTCACACGTGGGAAATTGTTCATAATGCCCTCTCTAAATCCATAGAAACAAATTATTTTGCGTATTTGGCAAGTATGCAAAAGCTCAACACCATTTCAGCATTGACAGGATAATTTGAAAGGATTTCAGATGAGACTTGTCATATTATTACTGGCTCTAATTAGCACTCTAAAAAGTATAACATTTTTTTCTATGCAATTAAACCGTATTTGGGAAGTGTTAAATTCATTTTCCTCGCTTGAGGAAAAAGAAAAATGGGACGAAATCTTGAGGACTATAGTGATCACAAGGGTACTAGTATATGTCATCCAGGCCATAACCACTGCCTTAAGAGAAAAATATTATGTGTAAAATAATTCCACTGATGTTGCTAGCTAATTATTATAAGCAGGAATCAATAGAATACCTGTTCTGCAATGTTGTCTTGTTTGGGTAGGAAGTAAAGAGCATGCTCTTTTTCCTGCTAGGGACCAGTGACTCCATACAGATGTTTCTCCTTGGAGATCAATTTCTGCGATGCTGACCCTTTCCACACTGGAGAGAAACATATGCCCTCTGTCACCACTTCTCTCCTTCTCTGCCACTCTGCCAGGTCAGTTTCAGGCCATGATGTTCAGTACAAGATTCCCGAGAACCTCTACTCTTCAGATAAGTCTCTCTGTACCACTGCAAGAGAATCCCTGCAGCTTTACAGTAAAAACAGGGTCACCTCCCCACTTGCAATATTCTCAGTCAAGATTCAAAACGTCCTGAAGTAAAACACTATAGTTTATATACAACTCTTTTAATTGCATATATATGGTTGTTAACAAAATATTGTACACATATTGTAAGCTCATTGACTATTTCAAATGTTGACAGCCAAGATGTACCTGGCAATACCAATGCAATCTGAAAGGTTTTTTGTTTGTTTGTTTTTGAAGCTATTCTAGTACAGCTGCCTTTTCTGAAAGAGAAGGGAAAGTAATTATTTTAGACAGAAGAGATGCTAATGCTTTCAGATATTGTCAACTTTGATTTAACTTTGGCTCTTCTAACTTGTTTCAAATATTCACACTTGCTTGGACTTCTGGTTTAACATATGATGATGTATATTATATGCTATCCATGATTGAATTCTACCTCTTTCTGCCTCACATTCTGATGCCAATCATTTCTTCAGGAGTTGTAATTTTAAAGGCAATAAAAATGGAATGTTTTTAAACAAATTATTTTGAGAAATAAGTAATATATACGAAATACACTTGGACCAATTCTTCTTTTCTTTTAGGTAGAATCTTCTTGATGTATGACCTTTGCTTTTGTGTTTTTCTACCTAAATGAAAGTTTTTATAATCTCACTCTCTTTTTATCCAATAGTAGCTTTTCTGTGTCCAGAACTAAATCCATCCTTTACTTCTGCAAGCATTATTTTGTCATATGCAGCATTTGTTACAGGAAAAGAGCAGTAAAACAATTATTCTTGTTTCCCCCCTAAAATATGTTTTATAAGTTAAGTAGAATTAGTTCTCTCACTATCATCATAATAGTTATTTACATACATTAGTTCCACCCATTTTCACAAATTTATGAGGTAGACATAGCTAACCTTTAGCTTTTATACAGCAGAGAGAAAGTGGAGAAAAGGTCAACTGCAAGTATTTGCAGCTGTATTGTGTGCTGTTTAAAAAAAAGAGTATGGGGGAAATATAAAACATTTTATAGAAAATGCAGGAGCATTCTTAAAACTACATTTATAAAATGCATCTTTGAGTGTATAATGTTTTCTTAGGATATATTTCTAGAAGTGGAATTGTTTAGTCAAAAGATATGTACATAGTGAATTATTTTGATACATATTTTAATTAATTTTTAGAAAATTAATTTTTAATGAGAGATTCAACAGGTTATCACATGTTGCTGGACATACTGATATTCTACAGGCATACCTAGTGGCTTTGTTGTTGTTGTTGTTGTTTTTAAATATGTTTTTATTGATTTCAGAGAGAGAAAAGGAGAGGAAAAGAGAGAAACATCAATGCTGAGAGAATCATTCATTGGCTGGCTCCGGCACCCCCCTTCCTCCAATGGGGATCAAGCCCATAACCCAGGCATGTGATCTGACCAGGAATTGAACCTCCATCTCCTGATTCATGGGTAGATGCTCAGCCGCTGAGACACACCAGCCAGGCTGGACCTCATCTGATTGTGCTCTAATTAATTGCCCTTCACAGCTGTGCTTTTCACAAAATATAGGCAATACCATTCAAAAGCATATAGATCACGACTCACTCTATTACAGTGCTTGCTTTACTGCTGTGGTTTGGAATTAAACCTGCAGTATCTCTGGGTATGCCTGAACTTGCTTATTTTAGTTTCTGGAATTAAACCTGCAATATGTCTGAGTTATGCCTGTATTTGTTTTTTTACTCTATTCTATATACATGTACATACTTAAAAAAATGAACATGTACTACTTGTGTGACAAAAAAGAAAGGAAATAATACTTATTGAATGTTATTTCAGTCAGTCCTGTCATGGAAATCCAATTAAATTTTTAACATATCTTAAGAGTGTTATTTTTTAACAATTTAAAATGTTCCCTACTGGTTTAGATCATAATCCAAGATGATTAAGGAGATTAAATTCTCATTTAATTGATTGCTGATACTCACCCAGAGAAAAACTAAGCCAGGAAACACAGGCCCCTCTTACATTTGAAACTCTTGGCAATTCCCTTCACTACTATTCTTTAGCTGCATTATATGTTTATGTGTGTGTATTATATTTTTTTTCTATACCTTAATGAGCATGTAGGCATATGCTAGTTCCTTACTTGAAAATCAGCGGTACAATTTGGGTAACATCAGAGAGATTTTTTATGTGAATTAATTTTTCTTTCTTTCATTTAATCTGTTGATTAAGTGATGTGATGTTTAAACACTATGTTTTCTTGGTTATAGATGTATTTAAAGACATATCTGTGAAATATCAAGTTAAATTTTACTATAGAAATTGGAGACATATATTTAACCAAATCTATTTCTGAACTTTAAATATTAATAATGTAAACTAAAAATTTAAAACTTTATTTTTTGACCATTCTGATTACTTGTAGTTTCTCTTGATCCTGGTCAAAAGTACCCCAAACAAAACAGTTTTTACTCTAATAGATAATTTAACAGGAATTTAAATAGGAGTAGACTGATATCCCAAGAAACCAGAAACACCAATCAGAAAGGATATATGCATCCCTATGTTCATAGCAGCAGAATTTACCATAGCTAAGATTTGGAAACAGCCTAAATGCCCATCAGCAGATGAATGGATTAGAAAACTGTGGTACATCTACACAATGGAATACTATGCTGCTGTAAAAAAAAAGAAGGAATTCTTACCATTTGCATCAGCATGGATGGAACTGGAGAGCATTATGCTAAGTGAAATAAGCCAGTCAATGAAAGAAAAATACATGATCTCACTTATTTATGGATAATAAAGACCATTATAAATTGATGAACATAAACAGATACAGAGGCAGAACAGCATTGAACAGACTGCCAAACTACAGCTGGAAGGCTCGGGAGGGTTGGGGGGAGTTAAGAGATCAACTGAAGGACTTGTATGCATGCATATAAGCATAATCAATGGACACAAGACACTGGGAGGTAGGGGAGAAGGGGGGAAGGTCAAGGGAAAAAATGGAGACTTATTTAACATTCTTTATAATACTTTAAGCAATAAAACAAAATTAAAAAATAAAAGAACCAGAGACACTTAAAGAAAGACCATGGTTTATCATAAAGAAGTTGATATAAGCGGAATTCAAAAATATTTAAATATTTTCAAGAATAGTTAGACTGACCCTGGCGGGCTTGACTCATTGGACAGAGGGTCAGCCTGCAGATTGAAGGGTCCCGGGTTCGATTCTGGCCAAGGGCACATGCCTGGATTTCAGGTTTGATCCCCAGTGGGGGGCATGCAGGGGGCAGCCAATCAACGATTCTCTCTCATCATTGGTGTTTCTATCTCTCTCTCCTTCTCCCTTCCTCTCTGTAATCAATAAAGAAATATATATTTAAAAAATAAAAAGAATGATTAGACTGAATATATAAGCAAGCTTTTATCCTTTCTTGTGATCATAATTAAAAAGAAATTGAACTCGAGGACTTTTCATAAAATCTAAAAATAAATAAAAAATAGACAACTGATTGATTGCCTACATCATACAATGTAATGTTTTATAGTAAAATGACACTACAAATCTGTATTTGTTAATGTGGATATGTTTTAATATTAAAGTATTTATCAAGTAACCATAAAAAGTAATTTATTCTCTGAATAATTTCTTTTTCTTAATCTCTTAATAATAAGGTGGCATAACAAGCTTTTAAAACATTACTGATAAGCTTTTAAAATATATATATAATTATATATATATATAATTGATTTTTTATAGAGAGAAAAGGAGAGGAATAGAGAATCAGAAACACCAATGAGAGAGAAACATTGATCAGCTGCCTCCTGCACACTCCCCACTGGGAATGTGCCCGCAACCAAGGTACATGCCCTTGACCGGAATTGAACCTAGGACCCTTCAAATTGTTAGGCATGATACGCTTTTTAAATAGTGTTGAAGATAATTTCTTAAATGCTATTTCATGCTCTCAAATCTAAAGAAGAAAATACATTAGCTGTCTGGGTAATTTTGATGTTATATAAAACATGCTCATGTTATTAAATTGCCATGATTTTCCTATTTACAAAGGCATTATAATTTTAGTTCAAAATACTACAGAAGCCCTAACCAGTTTGGCTGAGTGGATAGAGCGTCAGCCTGCGGACTCAAGGGTCCCAGGTTCGATTCTGGTCAAGGGCATGTGCCTTGGTTGCAGGCACATCCCCAGTAGAAGGTATGCAGGAGGCGGCTGATCGATGTTTCTCTCTCATCAATGTTTCTAACTCTCTATCCTTCTCCCTTCCTCTCTGTAAAACAAATCAATAAAATATATTTTAAAAAAATACTACAGAAAACATTATAAATTCCTCTTAAATTATTTTTTATCAATTTATTTTCTGCCTTTCTGAACACAATTGCAATTCAAAGTAGAATTAGATCTGTCACTCTCTTATCAGTCTTTCCGCTCTCCACTCGCCTGGAACATTAGAGGCTGGTTTATCTCTGGATTGGATGCTCCTTCTGCAGTCTTTCAGAGCCACTGTCCCGACAAGTCTGGCAAACGTGGAACACCATTTGTTACATCCTTGATTTTTCTACCTTGACAAATAAACAGAATTCACACAGAGCTCGGCCGCTGCCCCTTTAAAGAAACTAGGTTCCAAGAATGTAAAACAGTTAATAATATAAAGAATGATAATTCTATCACTGTCTCTATATTTCTTGAGGCTACTGATGCAAGCTGCTGTGAGTGATGGTACTGAAATCCATACATTAGGGAGAAAAAGGAATACTTGGAGGAATACTTGGAAGGTTTTACATTAATAACTCCTACCAATGCTCCTTGAATCTCCCCACTCTACCTCCTCACAACTTCCATCCCTGGTTGGAAATATTTACCTACCATCGGAAGCCAAAGTTATGGAAGGAGAGGCATCAGATACCTGAGGTATGTTTGGGGTGGGATGGAGGTTGGGAAAGGCTGGGAATAAGGTTGAAAACTACTTCAATGAGGAAAGCATTTTCTAGGGCACCTTGAAACATGGGGGCTAGGTTATAATGACTACTTGTACTGAGAGATTCCACTGTGCTTGTTCTTTGCTAACATTATATTTATTCCCTAAAACCATATTACATATTCCTGACAACAATCACACACAACAAGTAAAATATTATCCTCATTTTATAACTGAGAAAATTAGAGTTAGAGAGGTTAGCTACTCACTCTGAGTCACTGCTACCAAGTTTAACTTGTACCAAGTTCCTCCACTCAGAAGTCAACCATGCTCTCCAGAGTTTAGTGAATTTCTTGAGCTCATAAATATGTGTTTCCTCCTAATATTAAAGTGATTTGAACTTTTTAGATCCTAAAATATTTAAATATATTTTCTATCTGACTTTAAAGTTTTTAATCTTGGAATCTTATATGTCTTCATATCTTTAGTACCACAAAAGTCACAGGGATCTTAAGATTATATACAATTTGGCCAATAGACATATAAAAAGATTCTCAACATGGAACAGACTGTTGAATCTCAGGCGGGAGTGGGGGTGGGGGCGGGAAGTGAGGGAGGGACAGGGCAGGAGATTGGCTAGAAGAGGTCGATGGGAGGAAAAGAGGGACATATGTAATACTTTCAACCATAAAGATTTATACTAAAAAAAGAAGTATATATACCAAAAAAAGATGCTCAATGTCATTAATCATCAGAGAAATGCCAATTAAAGGCACAATAAGATATCACCTGACACCAGTCAGGATGGCTCTCATCAATAAGTCAACAAATAAGTGTTGGTGAGGGTATGGAGCAAAGGGAACCCTCATGTACAGCTGATGGGATTGCAAGTTGGTGCAGCCACTATGGAAAACAGTATGAAGGTTTCTCAAAAAATTAAAAATATAACCACCTTGTGACCTGGTTATTCCACTTCTGTGTATTTATCTAAAGAAATCCAAAACACCAATTTCAAAAGGTATATGCATCCCTGTGCTCATTGTAGCATTATTTACAACAACTAAAATGTGGAAGCTTCCTAAGTGTCTATCAATAGATGGTTGGATAAAGAAGAGGTGGTACATATATACAATGAAATATTACTCAAGCATAGAAAGGAGTGAAATCTTACCATTTGCAACAATATGGATGGATCTAGAGGGTATTTTGCTAAGTGAACTAAGTCAAACAGAGAAAGACCATATGATTTCACTTATTTGTGGAATCTAAAAATAAATAACTAAATGAACAAACAAAACAGAAACAAACTTATAGATACAGAGAATAACTGATAGTTGCCAGGCAGGAGGGGGACTGGGAGACTGGGTAAAAAGGTGGAAGGAATTAAGTACAATATGGTAGTTACAGAACAGTCACAAGAATGTAAAGTACAACATAGAGAATATAGTCAATAATATTGTAGTAACTATGTATGGTGCCAGGTGGGTACTAGACTTATCAGGGGAATCACTTTATCCTATATAATAAAAGTATAATATGCAAATTGACCAAAAGGATGGGGCTGGCGAGCAGGCAGTGCCAGGTCAGCCAGGCATGTGTTAGCAGGTAGATGGAGGGAATGGCAATGGGGAATAGGGGAGAGGCAATTGGGAGTAGGACTGGCCACTCACTGGCTGGTGCTGTCCCTGATCAGCCCGCCCAGTCACTTCCCACAGAGGAAGGCCACTGGCAAGTGGCGGCACTGGTAGGGTGATGGGGGTTGGGGCCAGTTGCTTGCTGGCCCCGGCCCCATCCTCTGATCGCCAGCCATCCCCTGATTAGCTCATTGGTCGCCTGCAGAGGGAGGCCAGACTGTGGGAGAGGGCCTAAGCAATCAGTCATATATCCCCTGAGAGCTCCTGGAATGTGAGAGGGTGCAGGCCAGGCTGAGGGACTCCCCAAGTGCACGAAGTTTCGTGTACTTGGCCTCTAGTAAGTTATATAAATGTCTAATCACTATGTTACATACCTGAAACTAATATAATATTTAATGTTAACTGTAATTGAAAACTAAAAAAATATATAAAATAACATGCAATTTAATTTTACATATTTTGCGTGGCACATTCTTGTCACAATTTCTACATTGCTGAGGATATACTAAAGTACTCTTTGCTAACTTACATCGTACTGTAACAAATATCCATTTACTCTGGGCTGCCAATGAATGATATTGTGGGAACATGAGTTGTCCATGGGATCAAACCAGAGAAACTTTTTGGGACACTATACTCCCTTATCACTGCTTTTCATATTTCTTTGGAGTAATCCTATTGCCCCGCTGGAAGCTCAGCCTCTTTCCAAGATCGTACAAAATGTCATCCCATCTGTATGCATTAGGCGTTCCCTCTGTGACCACTATGAAATTATAGGAGAAGCCTGCCGAGATCTCACTACCACATGTTTTCAATATGTTTGCAGATGAGAGGAAGATGCAAATAGAGGATAAGAAACAGATTAAAGCCTCTTTAGTCACTTGTTCATATGCAGCTTCCTTATTTTTCTTTTCTTTTTTAAATTCATCTTTAGTGTTGAAAGTATTACAGATGTCCCCTTTTTCCCCTTGATAATTTCTAGCCTGCTCCCACTCCCCACCTGAGGCCTTCACCACTCTATCATCTATATCCATGAGTTATGCATATATGTTCTTTGGTTAATCTCTTTTTATTCACCCACCTACCCCAGCTTTCCCTCTGAAATTCATCAGTCTGTTCCAGGTTTCTATGTCTCTGGATCTATTTTGTTCATTGGTTTATTTTGTTCATTAGATGCCACTTATGAGTGAGATCATGTGACACTTGTCTTTCTCTGACTGGCTTGGTTCCTTAGCATGATAGTCTCCAGGTCTCTTCTTGCTGTCTCAAAGGGTAAGATGTCCAAGCTGCCCAAGGTTTCACCTGGCAGAGGGAGTCATAGATTAACCCCCGCCCCAGGTGCAGCCCGACTGCCCTGACCTTAAGCCCTGACCTTAAATGGCAACAATGATGGATTATCCTGAAACTGCTTGCTCATGCATAGCCCCTGGCACCAGCAACACCTGGGGGAAGGTTCCATACGTTCTGTGGACCATTTCCTCATACCAAACCCCTCTCCTCCCTACCTGCCCCAAACCTTAAAAGTGCAGCCCGGCTTGGTCCAGACGTGGCTTCACTGGCCTCTCTCCCTTCCCAAGGCCTGTGAACTCTCCTGTTTGCTCCCAATAAAAGCCTGGCTAATTTTCCATTTGGCTCAATCTTTAATTCTTCGATGGCTTAATTAAACATAAGATATATTTTCTTTTTTTAACTGCTGTATACTATTCCATGGTATAAATGTAGCATAGCTTCTTCAGCCATGTGGGAAGCCACCCATCATCTTCACTAGCAGAGGGGACAAGGAGCTGGGAAGGCTGGTGACTTTTGAGCCCTGGCAAAGGTCAGAGCTATGCACCCATTGTTTAGTCCAGATAATGGTAGCTGAAGCAACTTCCCCACCAGATAGTCATGTAAAGCCTTACTGATAAGATTGTCTATCCATTACTAGAACTTGCCTTCCTAAGGGCTATAGGTGTATCCCAAACTAAAAAGGATGGCAAGGCCTGACAAAAGCGGAGTCCATCCTCTTGGGATGAGCTCTCGCCTGGCCCCCCAATTTCCAAATTATTTCCTGTCTCATCTTTCATTTGTGTGTGGCCCTTCTTCCATATCCAGAACCCTGAACCACGTGAAATGTGAGGAACATACACACAGCCACTCATCTGTTTATGGGCACTTGGACTGTTTCCAGATCTTAGCTGTTGTAAATTGTGCTGTTATAAGCATAGGGGTGCATACATTCTTTCTGATTCGTGTTTCAGGTTTCTTAAGATATATTCCTAGAAGTGGTATCACTTGGTCAATTGGCAGTTTCATATTTAAGTTTTTTGAGGAAACTCTATACTGTTCTCTGTGGTGGCTGCTAGTCTGTATCCCAGCACTATACCAGGATTTCTTTTTCTCCACATCCTTGCCAGCACTTTTCATTTGTTGATTTGTTAATGGTAGCCATTCTGACATGTGTGAAGTGATACTTCATTGTTGTTTTAATTTGTATCTTTGTGATTATTAGTGACTGAACATTTTTTCATATATCTCTTAGCCAACTGTATGTCTACTTTGGAAAAGTATCTATTTAGGACCTTTCCCCATTTGTTAATTGTATTGTTTATCTTCCTTTTGTTAAGTTGTATGAGTTCCTTATATATTTTGGAAATTAACCCCTTATCAGATGTATCATTGGCAAATATGTTCTCCAATACAGTAGACTCCCTTTTCCATGTTATTGATGTTTTCTTTTGCTGTGCAGAAGCTTTTTATTTTTATGTAATTCCATTTCTTTATTTTCTCCTTTGTTTCCCTTGCCCTAGGAAAACACATAGCTACTAGATGCCCAGTGCATGGATTCACGCACCAATGGGGTCCCTCACTTGGCCTGTGAGGATTGGGCCAAAACCAGCTCTCTGACATCCCCCAACAGGTCCCAGATTGTGAGAGGGCAGTTCTCAGGTGACACACCTCAGAATCAGGCTTCCTCCTCTCTGGTTCCCGGTGTGTCATCTGAGAACTGCTGCTGCCAAGTTACCACAGCTTGGCAGCTCCTGTGTTAAGTGTCTGCCCCCAGGTGGCAAATGCATGTAATAGCTACTGGCAAGTCAGCTGGTTGTTTATGCTTTTATACATATAGTTGAGAGATGTCTTGAGATTTTGCTGCCTTCTAAGATTTTATGGTTTCATGACTTACATTAAAGTTTTTTTTTATCCATTTTGAGTTTATTTTTGTATACAGTGTAAGTTGGTTTAGTTTCTCTCTTTCTCTCTCTGTTTTTTTGTGTGTTTTTTTTTTGTTTTTTTGCATGTATCTGTCCAATTTTCCCAACACCGTTTATTAAAGAGACTATCTTTATTCCACTGTATGCTCTTGGCTCCTTTGTCAAATATTAATTGAGTATAATCACCTGGGCCAATTTCTGGGGTCTCTGTTCTGTTCCATTGATGTTCCAATGCCTGTTCTTGTGCCAGTACCAGGCTGTTTTGATTACAGTGGCTTTGTAGTATAACTTGATATATGGTATTGTGATCCCTCCAACTTTGTTCTTCTTCCTTAAGATTGCTGTGACTATTCAGGGTCTTTTTTGGTTCCCCATACATTTTTGGAGTATTTTTTCTAGATCTGTGAAATATGCCATTGGTATTTTAATAGAGATTGCACTGAATTTATAGATTCAGTGGGTAGTATGGACATTTTAATTATGTTAATTCTACCAATTCGCGGACACAGTATATTCTACCATTTCTTAATATCTTCCTCTACCTCTTTATTCAATGTCCTGTAGTTTCCAACTACAAGTCTTTTACCTCCTTGGTTAAGTTTATTTCTAAATATCTAAGTGGTGAAAACAGACATCCCTCTCTTGTTCCTATTCTTAAGGGAAATGGTTTTAGTTTTTGCCCACTGAGTATGATGCTGGCTGTAGGTTTGTCTTATAAGGCCTCTATCATGTTGAGGTGTGATTCCATTATTTGCTGAGAGTTTTTATCAAAAATGGGTGTTGAATTTTATTGAATGCTTTTTTCTGTATCTATTGATATGAGTATGCAATTTTTGTCTTTTGGTTTGTTTATGTGATGTATAACATTTACTGATTTGTGAATATTGTACCAGCTTTGCAACTCTGGAATAATTCCCATTTGGTCATGGCATATGATCATTTTAACTTATTGCTGAATCCAATTTGCTAATATTTTGTTGAGGATTTTAGCATCTATGTTCATCAGGGATATTAGTCTATAATTCTCTTTCTTTGTAGTGTCTTTATCTGGTTTTGGAATTAGGATAATGCTGGCTTCATAAAAAGAATTTAGAAGTGTTCCTTCCTCTTGGATTTTCTGAAATACTTTGAGGTGTATAGGTGTTAGTTCTTCTTTGAATATTTGGTAAAACTCCATCTGAACCTGGGCTTTTATTTGCTGGGAGTTTTTATTGTTATTATTATTACTTCTATTTCATCAGTTGTTATTAGTCTATTCAGGTTTTTTAATTCCTCCTGATTCCATTTTGGGAGATTATATTTTTCTAAGAATTTGTCCATTTTATCCACAGTGTCCAGCTTCTTAGCATACAATTGTTCATAGTATTTTCTTACAATCCTTTGTATTTCTGTGGTGCCAGTGGTTACTCCTCCACTTTCATATCTGATTTTGTTTATTTGGGTTCCTTCTCTGCTTCTTGATAAGCCTGGCAAAGGTTTATCAATCTTGTTTATCTTTTCAAAGAATTAGCTCTTGGTTTCATTAAACTTTTGTATTTTTTTTTTAGTTTTTTAAGTTTCTACGTCATTTATTTCCACTTTGATATTTATTACTTTCTTCTTTCTACTTACTCTCAACTGTTATTGTTCTCTTTCTAATTCTTTAAGTTGTAAAGTTAAATAGTTTATTAATAATTTTTCTTATTTTTTGAGGTAGGCCTGTAATGCTATTAATTTCCCTCTCAGAACTGCTTTTGCTGTGTCCCATAGATTTGGAGTTGTTGTGTGTTCATTTTCATTTGTTTCCAGAAAGGTTTTTTATTTTTTTCTTGGTCTTATTGGTAGCCCACTCACTGTGTAATAACATGCTATTTAGTCTCCATGTGTTTGAATGTTGTTGAGTGTCTTTACTTTAGTTGATTTCTAATTTTATGCCATTGTGATCTGAGAAGATACTTGATATGATTTCAACCTTCTTGAACTTGTGGAGAATTCTTTTTTTGTCCTAGCATGTGGTCTATCTTTGATAATAACCCATGTACATTTGAGAAGAATATAATTCTGTAGCTTTGGATTGAAATGTTCTGTAAATGTCCATTAAATCCATGTGATCTAGTGTGTCCTTTAGAGTCACTGTTTCCTTATTGATTGTTTTGTTTCGGGTACCTATCCAGTGAAGTCAAGGCAATTGCTTTCCCCGCCCCCCAGGCAAAAGCTACTTGGATAGTAAAGGTCTGCCTGAGAAGGATGTCCGCTGCAGTATGGGCTGATGTTTCAATATAGGAAACTGGGGCAGCTGCCTTCGGAGTCTGACCCCAGAGCCCCAACCCTGAAATCTCTCTCACAGCTCCAGTCCACTCTGTCCTCCTTCTGCTAGAGCTCAAAGTGAGTGGTTGCACACAAAATTTTATGTGTTGGCCCTTTAAGAGACCCTGCATTTTCAGCTGTCTCTCCCTGGCAGACAACAACCCTACTGGTTTTCACAACCAGATATTATGTGGGTACCTTTCTCAGTTCTGATGCTCTAGTGTAGGTAGAGCACAGGAGGTTTATCTCGGTGCAGTGGCTGATGCAATGCTGTGAGCACACTTCAACAGTTCAGATCTTTCTGGCAAACCAGGAAGATGGCAACGGCCCGCCTGAGCCCCTCCTAGAGCCACGTACACAGTACCTCGACCTTTATGCTCATTGGCTCCCTAAGAAGACCTGGCATTCCGTGATTGGCCACCTCCACTATATATACCGCTGACCTCCTCAATAAAATTAGACCTGCATCACAGAACCTGGTCTCCGGAGTCCTGCATGCAAGCGTCCTAGCGCTTAGGGGCTCTGTCATCCTCACCCCTGGGAGATCCCCTGCTTCACTCTGGGCTGGGAATACCAGCTTGGGGTTTAGACCCCTGAGTTCTCAGTGGGAACTCCCACAGCTGAGATATGCCTCCTGAACTTTAGCTGTTGCCTTTGGGATCCTGGGCAGACCCTTCTCTTGCCTCTGCACTTCCTACCAGTCTCTATGTGGTCTCCACTCTCTGTCCTTGGTTATAAGGGTTCTCTCCAGTCTTCGGTTCATTATTCAGGATTTTTTTTTTCTATATTTCGTTGTAATTCCAGTTTTATCCTGGGAGAGTGTCAATGTAGCTTCCGCTTACTCCGCCACCCTTTTTCCACAGATTCCTTATTTTTTATGCCATTTTACTCTACAGCACAAGCTTACCTCATGGCACATCTAAAAATCAGTTGTTTTATGGGGAAGACAGAGCGAGTTTAGGTTTAACCATGCATTTCATAGGATGAAAATGCTCTATTAGCTAACTGGCTGTATTAAACCCAAATAAAACAATACTATGAAAGAATAACAAAGTATTTAGAATTTATTTATCAATGGGGAAACCAAACATATATGATTGTGATGCTGTTTTAATAACCTAGCTATTATTTAACAGCAAAGGAAGAAAGGAAAGACTGGACACAGGCATGCCATTTATACAGCTTTGCCAAACATTCTCCAAGTCTGTTCCCTGCTGATCGATGGCGGAAGGGACAAAAGGCAGTTTAGAGTCGTGCCCATTTGGGTCTAAATGATGTGGGAAGATGCCTACCTGTTTGCCAGTCACACCTGGGAACCAATTAGTGGCCATGATGGGCATGGCTACTGCAAACCAGCTAAACCTGAGTATTAACACTTCCAAACAAAGGAAGTTCCTGCTCTTCACTTTCTCTCGGCTCCGGGGCCCTCGGCTCCTGTGACTCCTGTTGCAGTAGGCTTTGCTCCCCTGCATGCATGTAGCTCATGGCCATGTGGGGCTCCACACATGGACTAATGGACTTTAATTAGCTTGGATGCTGACGAACACCTGGCTGCAACACGGCACAGAAGCTCTGGCTTTGCTGAAAACCCAGCTGCCCCACTTTCAGGCCTGGCTTAAGGGAAATGGGACGTGGCAACCTGAAGAATGTAACTCCATGCCAATAAAACACCTCTCATTCTCCTGTGGGCACTTCTGACAGTGCCAGTTTCAGCAGTACCCTAAGAATCTCACTCCCACAAACTATGGAGGATTCCCCTTGTGTACTCCTCTGGCCGCAATGGCATTAACAAAATGTGCACATTAGTAATACTTCCCAATAGGTTGTTCTTCCATATTCCTTATGAGGTACAAACTATTCAGTGAGATTGAAGTCAAGGACACCCTTTTAATCAAGGAAAACATCTTTATTAATTTCCAGTTCCCTTCTTTATTCTTGAGTAGTTCTGCCTCCTTAAGAATACAGAGCTAACAGTCTTCAGTTAGAACAAAAGTAGTGTCATTATCAGTAATTAAAAGTTTATTGAATGCTTACTGTATGCAATGCACTTTAAGGGGTAAAAAGGAGAATAAAACATAGAATTATAATTTAAAATGACAAAAATTGTTTTACAATTTTTTTTTCCTTTGCTGTGGGTGGTGAGAAAAATCATCTCCCCCTACTTAAATTAGCAACATCGAAAAAGCAAAATTTCAAATATGAATGTACTGTTTTATAATAAAATAAATTCTTGATTTCCATTTCCATATCCAAATTCAAAGGCCAGTTCTAACATAGTAAGATCTCACATTTTTTCTCCTATCTGATATTACACCCATTCTGTACAGTTTCAGAGAGTAACAGCCAAATCCAGAGATAAATATGCCTTCTGGACCAGTTCCTACTAGATTATCTCAGCTCTGCCACTTTAGAGCAAGAGAGTCTAGGCCTATTACTGAAATTCTTTGTGTATGAAAGGTACATGATAAAATTTAACTTACCTGTTTGTTATGATTAAATGATACAGTACACTGTTCCTTTGCCAAACATGAAATACTATTTAAAGGTGTGGAATCATGCTATCCTATAATAAGCACAAAAAAGTAACTGCTCAATGGAGTCTCTTCAATAAATGGTGTTGGGAAAATTGGACAGATACATGCAAAAAAAAAAATGAAGACAGGAAACCATAAAAATATTAGAGGAATCCATAGGCAGCAAAATCTCAGACGTATGCTGAAGCAATATCTTCACCGATACAGCTCCTAGGACAATGGAAACTAAAGAGAAAATAAACAAATGGACTACATCAAAATAAAAAGCTTCTGCACAGCAAAAGAAACCATCAACAAAACAACAAGAAAGCCCACTGCATGAGAGAACATATTTGCCACTATTATCACTGATTTACAATAGCTAAGATTTGGAAACAGCCTAAGTGCCCATCAGCAGATGAATGGATTAGAAAACTGTGGTACATCTATACAATGGAATACTACACTATAGTAAAAAGGAAGGAACTCTCACCATTTGCAACATCATGGATGGAGCTGGAGAGCATTATGCTAAGCGAAATAAGTCTGTTGGAGAAAGATAAATACCACATGATCTCACTCATTTGTGGAATATAACAAACAACATAAACTGATAAACAAAAACAGATCCAGAGACAGAGAAGCATCGATCAGACCATCAAACCTCAGAGGGAAGGAAGGGGAGGATGGGAATAAGGGGGAGAAATCAACCAAAGGACTTATGTGCATACATATAAGCATAAACAATGGACACAGACACCAGGGGGTAGGGAGTGAGGGGTAATGGGGAGGCAATGGGGAGATAAGGACAGGTATGTAATACCTCAATCAAAAAGAAAAAACAAAACAAAAAAAAGTAACTGCTCAAAATAATATTTTCATTGGTCTTCAGGGAATGGGGCCTAAAATATCTATTATATTCCCCTCTTTGTCTTAAAGCCATGGGTTTCAAGGAAGTCCCTATTATACTATAAATATGCCATATGTAATAATATATTAAATAATTGTCATAAATGACTGTCAAGGTACCTAGTCATGATGAGCCACAGTGGAAACCACTTATTATTGGCAGTAATAAGAAGAAACAAGAACAATAAAAAGGAAACAAACTACTGATACATGCAGCAACATGAATGAACTTCACTCAGAGTATTATGCTGAGTGAAAGACACCAGTGGAAGTTCATACTGTGTGATTCCATTTTTAAAATTCTAAGACACATACTACTGAGTTGGGCATGAGGGAACATTCTCCAGTGATGAAAATCTCCTGTTTTCAAAATGATGTGGACTACACTAATGCATGTATTTTTGAAAACTGGTATAAAGGAACTACTTAAGACCTGAGTATTTCATGGTCTATAAAATTTACTTAGCTTTTAAAAAAAAAACATCTAAAATTATTATGGCTATTTTTTATTAATCTTTATATTTTGTGGGTGCCTGCTGAAATATATACAAATGAAAAAGATATATGCAATTCTTGGAATTTAGTAAAAAATGTAGAGGGGGTAGTGATAAAAATTGGGGAATCGGTGAGTATAAAGATGAAACATGATTAGCCATATGTTTACAAATGCTGGAAGTTGGGAGACATACACAGGGAGTCTCTATTCTCTCCACTTTTGTATATTTTTGAACATTTTCCATAATAAAAAGTTGAAAAGAGAGGCGTCATCTGGGTTCATCGCATTATAAGACAAAACTGAACAGGAGGAGAACAGAACTTGTTTGAGGTCTCAAAGCCAGACAATAAACCCACGACCAAGTTTAATCTTCCTCTGACCCCGAAGACACAAACCATGAGTGTTTTGAAAGGACTACTGCTAGAAAGGGCACGCCAATAATAGGAGGAATTGTTTAAGCATACATCTACTTATTTCCTGTCCCTGTTGGTTTCAAACAGGTTTTTTTTTTAGATTTAAATTGCATATGATTCGAATTTCAGATCCAAGTGATTGCAAGGGTCAGAAAAAGCATCCCTCCACCCCCAAATAAACACAAAAACAAAATAGAACACAGCGAAGAGTTTGTTTGTTTGTTTTCTTCCAGTGCTGAAATCATCCTCCCAGGCAAAGCCAGCAAAGGCATGTGGTGAGAGGGAGGAGCTTGGTTCTCCATGCTGGTGTGATGGGAACAGCTGTGTTCCCTCCAGCTCCCAAAGTGGTGAAAACGCGCTAAGCGATGCGATGATCGTCCTGAAACCTCCGGAAACCTGCGCGTGCGTGTCTGTGGGTCTGTGCGAGCGAAGGGGCGGGTGTCAGCTCCGAGGCTAGCGGGATCAGAAGTCAGGAAGGTGAGCGGCGTTCAGAAGGGGCGAAGGGAAAACTGGAGGTGACGCTCAGGAGCACACACCCACGCGGG
>PVJC01004898.1:0-61491 GCA_004026665.1 Murina feae
CTGCTTGGTGGGCTTCCCAGGCCCTTTGCGAGGCACCAGGGAGCGGGAAAGCAAGGCTGCAGGGGCCAGGGTCCTGCTTGGCAGCTCCCCAGACCCTTTGGCGGCACCAGGAAGTGGGAAAGGAAGGCAGCAGGGGACGGGTGAGTGGGAAAGAGTTGGCAGCCTGTTTGGTGGCTTCCCAGGTCCCTTCCGGGGATCAGGGAGCAGGAAAAGGCTGGCCTGACTACAAAGCGGGGTTTTCCCTGCTTTCTGGTGGCTGGAGGAAGATGGGCAGTAGGCAAGCTTGGGAGGCAGGCAGCACCCAGCCCTGGCCACAGCTCAAAAAAGAGAACAACATGCAGGGGAGGGCAAGAGTCTGAGAGATCAACATAGAGGGGGTGCCTGGTGGCAGGTCCCCAGCAGGTAGACACACACAGGAGGACTGCTCTGAGCCTCAGATGCAGCTGGGAGCAGGTCCCCAGTGGCCACACACACACACACACACACACACACAGAAGGTGCCTGGCAGACTGGGGCCATCATAGGACATCCACTGAGCGGTCCCAGTCTGTGAGAGGGCACAGGCCGGGCTGAGGGATCCCCTCCACCCCGAGTGCACAAATTTTTGTGCACCGGGCCCCTAGTAAATTGATATAATAGAATCTCCAAACACTCAAAACGTGACAAATCTGGACATCATAGACCTACATGAGAAGAGATGAATTATAATGTAATACTATAATGGAATACATACTATAATGTTAATTTCCTTGTATACTGGGTGACATTATGTCAAAGAGGTGCAGCATTGTCTAATCAAGGATGAGGGTGTGGGGAAAAGAGCTTCTGCCCAGGAGGGATAGGATAGTAAAGTTGGAGGGTAGAGTTTTGATGACTAAGAAACTTGGGGTTAAACAGAGAAACCTAGGAGAATGCCGTGTTCAAATCAGTAAAATATTGCCAGGATGTAAGAAGAGATGAAACAGGAAGATGAGAAGGACAATGGGAAGGGAACGGCCATGGAAGAAGAGTGGATAGATATGATGAAGAAGGAAGAAAATACATGATGGAGAACTGGCTGAAATGCAGGATGGGACAAGTAAAACCAGAGCAACAGAGAACAGTCCATTCTGATGTTTTAGACACATCACTTTGCTTTTGTTTTGTTTTTTGATTTTGGCACTTTATTGTGTATTTAAAATTTAGTTATCAGTTTTAAGACTTCAGATTTTCCTCAATATATAATGTGTATAAGTATGCAGAAAATGTACAAATATAAACATATATGTAACTTATCAAATATGAAAATGTAGTGTATCAATAAATAGAATTTACCAATAAAAAAGCAAGTCCATCTAGGCTCCTGATTTTTCCAGAACACATTCCTGGGAATTGCATTAGTAAGTATATCAACACCAAGCCAAGGGTGCTTCCCACAGAAATAAATTAGACTCCAGGCTTCTAGTACTTTCAAAGTTTAAGCTTTAAGTAAATTATAGATATAACTAACAATTTTGTAAAACTAAAGATACAACCATTATTAAAATTTGTAATCCTTTGAAACTGTATAAGTAAGTTCCATGTTTTAAATAAGGGACACACATGCAATTTACATGTTGATTACACAAGGGGACTCAGAGCATTCTAACCTGTGTGAGTGGCCCCACTTATAATTCTATTTTATTTAAAATAAAACAACATTAAGGTGTTAGTGAAATAACATAAAACTATAAACTATATATATAAAAGCATAAGCGACTGATTGTTTGACCATTCAACCAGTAGCTATGACGCACAGTGACCACCAGGGAACAAACACTCAACACATAGGCATGGAAACATGGAACAGACTGATGAACTCAGGGGGAAGAAGGGTGGGAGGAGAGGCGGAAGAGATTAACCAAATATTTTATATGTATACTAAAGGCCTGGTGCCCAGATTCACGCACCAGTGGGGTACCTTGGCCTGGCCTGTGAGGATCAGGCCGAAACTGGCAGTCCTACATCCCCTAAGGAGTCCCAGATTGCGAGAGTGTGCAGGCCAGGCTGAGTGACCCCACCTGTGCATGAATCTGGGCATCAGGCCTCTAGTTAATAATAATTACATAGACTATTCTATTAGGTAATATCTCAAAAGTTATCTGGTTCAGTTTCTTAGCAGATTCTTTTTTATTTTTCAATTAGTTTATCTTTCATATTATTTTGTATTATTTCAGGTTTATAGCATAGTGGTTAGACAATCATAAATTTTATAAAGTGTTTCACCCGATATTTCCAGTACCCACCAGGAATCACAATATTATTGACTACTTCCTATGCTATACTTTACATCCCCATGACTATTTTGTAAGTGCCAATTAATCCTTTCACCTTGTAGAAGTGAAATTTATTAGCAGAAATATACTGGTTGGAGATATTTTGGAAATATTAATTTCATATACTAGTGAATAAATGTGTTTGATAATGAGTATTAAAAAAAGGAACACAATAATTAATGCAATGAAATTAATAAAACTCAAATTAAGAAATGAAAAAATAGATAATAATTATATCAAATAAGAAAAAATAAGAATTAAAAACTATAAACCAACATAAAATGAAAAATAACCACTCATAATTATAACATGTAATCAAAGTATTTGTTCATGACAGCCCTGATAAGTAGGATCAATTTTCCTGATGAAACTAAAAGGCTTAATGAAAAGGCACTTTTTAAAAAGTCCAACGACCTAACTAGAGTCTGAAACATTGCCCATCTAAGCACAGGAAGAGAACTGCATCTCAGAGGTGAGCTAGAACTGAATTGCCTCAGGGACAAAGCCCACTCAGAAAAGAAAGCTCAGATATAAGTAAGAGATGCAGGGTGCTTGGGTCTATGTCCTGAGCTTATGGGGGATGAAACTTTTGAAAACTAGACACTGAGAAATCTGAAAAGCAACCAAAAGAAAATAGAAGTTGCCCACAAAGGTGTGACAGACTGACAACTGAGTTCTTGGAAAGCAGAAGATAATAGAAAAATACCCTCAGGCCATTAAAGATGTAACTGATGAGATAAAATTCTCTACCAACTGAATATACCCTTAAATAATGAAAGCAAAACAGATGTCTTCAAACCAAAAAACAAAACAATCAAACAAACAAAAACTGAGAATGAGTCAGCAGGAGACTCAAAATGAAAATTGTTTATCAGGCAGAAGGAAAATGATCCCAGATAGAAACTGTTATAATAGATACCTTCAAGAAAAATTACCATTGTCAATAATCACCTTAATTTTAACAATGTTAAGAATAAATGTGATACATTATAAAAAAGAAATTTTTTCTTTCATAAAGTGAAATTAAAAAATAGGCATTAAGCCATTTGATTTAGGAGTATGAAACTTAGAAATGTTATCAACTACTGACAGTAAAAATATTTGGGAGAAGAGTTGTCTCTATTGATTACATCCCCATCTCTCTAGTTACTCTTGTTCTGACCTATTTCAGGAGAGAAGGATAAAGTTTATGAGATCAGAGGATTTTGGATTTCCAGAATACCTTCCATCACCCAACCTCCCACACAAGTTAACTTTAGCTAAATATATTTTTGATTTTGAGTTTGAATGTGGGGTATCCAGGACAGAAATCTTCAGGACATCTGTTCCACCAATATAATTTCTGGGACTAAAAGCTGAGAAATCTTTTAAAATTATATAATTCTGTCAACCTTCTAAATTAGAATATTTAAAGATAGAGCCTAGAAATCTATCTTTCTAAAAATCCCTCCAAATTAATTCCGCTCAATCCAACACTAAACTGAGAACAGATATTTGGGAACCACAATTCTAGACCCATCTCTAATAATTTGCATTTTGGGGGCTCTGATTAGTTCAGACCAGGAGTTAAAAAGAAGAAGCAAAGATTGTTACTTTAAAAGAGCGTTAAGACTAATTGGAAGAAAGATGTATAGAATAAGTTAATTATATACTTACTAGGGGCCCTGTGAACAAAAATCTGTGTACTCAAGGGGGTCCCTCAGCCAGGCCTGTGCCCTCTTGCAGTCTAGGATCTCTCTGGGAATGTCCACCTGCTGGTGTGCCTGGCCAGTCTGGGTGAAGGGCTAATGGCTGTTTGCAGGATTGCCAAGCCCCCCATGGGGTTGTGGCCAGCCTGGGTGAGGGGCAGAGGGCTGTTTTAGGCTGCCCACAGCCCCTTCAGGGTTCAGGTTCCTACTCGGGTGCCTGGCTGGAAGCAGTTATCTGGGATTTATTTAACTTCTATAATTGAAACTTTGTTGCCTTGGTCCCCTGCTTGAAGCCTGGGTTGCCCCTGGTAACCCAAGGTTCCAGCCCAGCAGGTATCTGGGTTTTTTATCTTCTATAATTGAAACTTTGTAGTCTTGAGTAGAGCTCAGGGCCCACAGTGCCCTGGCTTCCTCCATTGCCCAGGGAAACTCCAGCTCTGTGGCTGCCGCTATCTTAGTTGAGTTAATTTGCATATTTGCTCCTGATTGGTTAGTGGGCATGGCTTGTGGGCATGGCTTATGGATATAATGGAGTGAGGGTTAATTTGCATATTACTCTTTTATTAGATTAGATAAAGGCTATGGCAAATGGAAGCATAGCATAGGAGAAAGTTAGGTGAAGCTGAGGATGGCTACATGGAAGAGATAGAACCTGACAAATTTGAAGGATGAATGTGTGATTACAGTGGGGGTAGAGGGTTTGAATGAGACAGACTGGCTAGAAAGAATTTTAAGAGGAGGGTTTTCCAGATAAAAAGTAAAAAAACACAAACAAACAGTATAAAAACCACATTATTACTTTTTAAATCTTTATATAATTTTTATGTGTTCTTAAGCCTTTTAAGCCTGGGAGTGAACCAACACCCCCCACTGGAAACCCTGAGGAACTTCTATGTATAATCAAACAATTAACTCACACTAAGATTTCATTAAGTTCTATGCATTCGGATTCTTGTAATGAATTTAAATTCTGAAGTCTTCTCAAGTGGGATCATTGTTTAATTACTCTTTTCCTATCTCTCTTGCAACCACTCTCCTTTGAGTACAGCCAACTTTAGCACCAAGAAAGATTTATAAAGAGGTAAAGAATACTGATGATGATGATGATTATGATGATGATGATGATTATGATGATGAAGATTTCACACATCAACAACATTGCCAACCCCTGCTACTATGTTGAGGACTTGGATCCAGGATGGAGAGGGATGGGAGGAACTTTTGGAGGTGCTGTAATGGGCACACAATGGGTCTACATCTGATGAGTCTCAAAAATAGAAAACCATATATCAACACTGAATGAAGCCTAAAGAGGGACATTATTGGTCAACATGTTATTCTAAAGGATTCTGTATCTGTTTTTAAAATAAAGTTAAATAGACCTGCTGGTGTGACTCAATGGTTGAGCAATGAACCAGGAGGTCACAATTTGATGCCAGGTCAAGGAACATGCTTGGGTTGTGGGTTTGATCCCCAGAAGGGGGTGTGCAGGAGGCAGCCAATTGATGATTCTCTCTCATCATTGATGTTTCTATCTTCCTCCTTTCCGTTCATTTCTAAACTGAAATAAATAACATACATATTTAAAAAATAAAGTAAAATAAATTTCTTCACATTGATTTGAGTGGAGCCATGGCACCAGAGCCTTACAATTTCAATAATATAGAGGCTGTTGCTGTTGCTATGGTTCCCATAATGTGGATGCTGTAAACCCATGAAACTATACCAGTACATAATTATGCAACTCTACTGCAGCACATCAGAAATATTTTTTCTGTGTTTTACTTTTAACACCAGAAAAACTCAAACCCAGAAATCATAAATCAGTGAAATTAGAATAAAATAACTTTCCTGAGTCCCATATCTATAATAATAAAAGGGAAATATGCTAATTAGACCGGACATCTTCAGGACATCATTCCAGATGTCCTTCCTGGTGCAGTCAGGGCCAGAGGGAAGCTGGTGCCAGCAGCCGGGGGAAGGAAAGTCCACTCTTGCATGAATTTTCATGCATTGGGCCTCTAGTAATGATTATAATTTTCCACATACTTAGAAGATGTAAAATTTAGTATTCTACCAAGCTGTATATTTTCATGTGTGCCACATATTCCTTAATTCAGTTTCATTTTATTTTTCTCACTTCAGGGTGCACATATTTTAATAGCAAGAAGAATTTTAGCAGTATTTTATATTCTGCTAAGACAGATTTGAGTATGTCATGTTTTTCCTAATAGAAATGGTTGTATAATAATAAATGGGATCTTTAAATCAATATCAGGTTTGCCAGTAAACCCATGGAACTTGGTTTAATATTTTACTAATTAAGCAATTAAGAACAAGATTTCTGGTTTTGATTATTTTTCTGAGTATTTAGATGAATGCAACATTTGTGTTGTCTGTTAATTCCTTATTTCATTTATCATAAAAGTCACCCTTGGAGTTTGGCTGATGTAGCTCAATGGTTGAGCTACTTATGAACCAGGAGGTCAAGGTTCGATTCCTGGTCAGGGTACATGCCCAGGTTGTGGGCTCGATCCCCAGTGTGGGGCATGCAGGAGGCAACCAATGATTCTCTCTAATCATTGATGTTTCTATCTCTCTCTCTATCTTCCTTCCTTTCTGAAATCAATGAAACAAAAAAATAAAATGTGACCCCTAGAGGAACAAAATCATTTACAAAAGCTCAGTTGTACTGGTAATATTAATCATTATAATATTGTAATTTTTGTTTCTATTTAAGTAGCCCAGATGTTTAGGCAAATGTTTCTTATCCAGGAGAAATTATTTTTAAGTCACAGCTTCTAGAGGCTCAGTGTATGAAATTCGTGCATGGGGCGGGGGCGGGTATGGGGGTGTGGGGGTCCCTTAGCCCAGCCTACACCCTCTCCAATCTGGGACCTCTTGAGGGATGTCCAACTGTCTTCTCACAATCGAGGACTGCTGGCTACCAACAGCTCACCTGCCTGCCAGCCTGATCACCCCTAACCACTCTCCTGCCAGCCTGATTGACACCTAACTTCTCTCTTGCTGGCCTGATTACCCCTAATTGTCCTCCCCTACAGGCCTGATTGCCCCCAACTGCCCTCCCTTTCAGGCCTGGTACCTACCAACTGCCCTCCCCTGCTGACCTGATTGCCCACAACTGCCCTCCCCTGCCGGCCATCTTGTGGTAGCCATCTTGTATCCACATGGGGTGGCCATCTTGTGTGTTGGAGTGATGATCAATTTGCATATTACCTCTTTATTAGATAAGATTATATCAATACCATATTCATATTTATATTTACATATTCACATTTATGATGTTCAAACATCTGTATTATTTCTTTGCAACTGACTAATAGCATTAATCTTTTAATAACATTTGTGTGATTCAGTGGGCATTATTTAAGAAACTGTTATGGTAATAATATATTTCTGAGTGCTCTGGAACACACAAACACATGTAAATATAACATTGCCCATGCTCGAAAGAGAGTTTATGACCTAGTTATGAAAAGAAGTTCAATTCATGAACAACATAAAGTATAATAATATCCAATGTTGAAACACTAAATGTACTAAAATATATTTTCTATATGTACTAAATGTACTAAAGTACTATATGTACTAAAATATATTTTCTAGTCTTACGTATTACAGACTTTGTTGGGGTTACTGTTGAAATGATGCATGTAGATAGTATCTGGAGTACTGAGAGGAGAAGGCAATGACTTGAGAACTCATGGGTTCATGATACCAAGTCATTCTTTCTTTTCCTTCTCAGTGCTCATCCATTCTTTCTCCACTTTTATGGACCCTACATCTCATGACATTCCAAGCTCTCTAAGAAAAAAAAAGAGTCTACAAACATATTTTTAATAACCTTAAACTATTATTTTTCTCTTATGTTGCCTAAAATGTGTATATTGTTTAAGTTACTACTGGTCATTTGTCTACAGGAGCCAATAAAACTTGTCTCTGAATACAAAGCATAGGACATTAGTTCACTTTATAAGCGTGCTCTGATGTCTTGTTCAATCCACCCTCCTATTTATCTTTTTCTATTAAAAATATGTTGCTAAATATAGTATTCATAAAAATTGAAGTCTGAATCAATTTATCATTCTCTGGTACAATTTTAGAAAAGTTAACAACGTGTTCTTCATTCACATTCAGTCTTATCGCAATCTCAAATTACTAAAAATTTACTGAACCATACACACTGTGACCTTTGCTTTCATCTGCATAAATTACTGAGATAATATTATCACTTGAAGTATAAAAGTCATATGATCACAAAGCAAGGAAGCCAATTAATGTGTCTTCTCTAGTTTTTAAAGATAATCCAGATCACACTTATTTACAAGGTATAACTCCTCCTGTAGTAGACTACATAAGAATGGTGAACATCTGAGTTATTTGTTTATTTGCTTTAGTTGTGTTTTTCTTACCAGAATCACTTAAGCCCCTTTAGTAACATTCAGGTAAGTGTCCTTCTTTCATTCCATGCGATTTTAATGGAGTTATAAGTCAGTGCAATCAACAAACACTACTCCAACCTCTATAGGAATTAGCATATAAATCAAATCTGGCAAACAAGAGTCCTGCCTTGATACTGATATACAACTAAGTGAACATAATTCCATTCCAATGTAGTTATTAAAATAAATTGTATGTTGTGATTATATGGGCTTGGAGCATAATATGGTCATTCTCACCACTAACGCAGTGACAGACAGAATTGACAGATGGAGTGGGAAGGGATCCAGATTATATCACTTGAGTCGCTGGAACCAACTCTGCCAGATGACATATCCACTCCTGTCTTGCATTGTGATGAGAGTCAAAGCATTTTTTTTCTCCTTAAGCAAGTTTGAATATTTAACTACTAATCCAGGAAGGGCACCAAACAATCAGAACCCCAATGAGTCAGAAGAGAGGCTGATAGTAAAAAGCAAGTACAACTGGACCTGTGCATCATAACCTCAATACTAACTGTGATTTCTGCCACGGAGGAGGGAAATTGTACTAATATCGGTAAGGGGAGAGAAGGAGGACCACAAGGAGATTAACATTTAAGCATTCTCCCTACATAGAGACCACGTGGCAGAGTTGGCATAGAAGTAAACTGGATCAGTACCCTAATTGCACAGATGAGAAAAATTAAGGTTTAAGGAGATTAAGTGATTTTACCAAGACCGTATTACTGGAAAGTGGTGAATCTGAGATTCTCTCCAAGACCATCTGGTCCCAAAGCCCAAACTGGAGACACAAATGTGAATATGTTAATTTTGTAATTATTCTTCTTTCTAAATTCTCTGTCTATAAGAAATCTTAGTCTGGGAAATCAATGAGTTGATGTTCAATGTTTTAGACTCCTTTTATTTTATTACTTTGTAAAAAGAGCAGTTTTGATTAAAAAAAAGATTGGGGTGGTGATTTCAATTTCCATTGGTATCAAATAGTACGTATAACTATATTGCTCCAAATGACAAAAATTGTTCCAAGTTTAGTCAAGTTCACTTACAGGACAAATTTTTTATGTCTTTATGAACCTACCAACTCCTACTTGTACACATGCAATAAAAGTCTAAGACTGAGTTTATGGTCTTTTAATCATTTTTCTTCTAAGAATCCAATATTATGGATAATAATTCTAAGAAGCTTATCTATTAGGATTAGCAACAGCTCTACTATATTCTGTTATTTTAAAAGTTTCACTATGCTTTCTCTCTTGGGATGACAGGAATTTATATTTAAAATCAGGAAACACATTTATTACTAAAAATATAACATCTATTTATTTTATGAAAAAGGTAGGTGGAATCACACTCCAACTTTATAAAGTATGCAGAATCACTAGCTAGTTAAGAATAAACTTTATACTTTGTCTTCTAATAGACAGAATACCCTATATTTTATTTAAAGTAAATCATTTTATACTTATATATACTGTGACCTTTAATCTTGCTGAACAGTTATTTACCACATACAAAAGAGGGCTAATGATATTTAGGAGTTAGGGTATTTAATGTAGAAGATGACACTTCTTCACTGACTTTTTTGAGTTGCTTATATAATCTTTTATCTGCCAGAGAAAACCCACTGCTCTTCTGTCCTTCGTTTGATAAAAAGTTAAAAAAAAAAACACAAACAAACCCAAAACTCCTCACTAAGAAAAACATGAAATCTCAATCCTATCCTCATTGTCAAGATGTCATCACACACAGAATTCATCTACAGTGCCTTAAAGATTATTAAATTCAGATTGTTCAACGCACATTTCTCTATCCCTGATAAAAATTGTCTAGCTGAGTTGTCTATAAGCAAGAGAAAGTCAGAAACAGTAGTGCCCAATTCGGGTGCTAAGACACTGAAGATCTCTCTTGCTTGTCACACTAAATTGTTGTATCAGTGAAAATGTCCATTTTTTAGATGACTTGCTCCTTCAAGTATAATTTACTTTTTGTAAAATTAAAGAGAGTTTAGTAAGCGTGTATCAGAGTGCATAGTATGAGTTTTGTAGTGCCTCATTGTGCCAACAGGACATGCTGGGAGTTTGGAATAATTTAGAACGTCAGAATTTCTAGAGTATCTAATTTGGGGTCTATCTTTGGCAGCTAAGAGGCAGAATAAGAGTCAGGGTTGAGACAATATTCTAGGCATGACTGAATTCATATTCAAGCCATTACATAAAGATCAATTTGTTCTTTATTGCTTAACCAGAGCAGTAATTAGGAAAAGCTAGAATTTCTATGAACCTCATCAGAATATATATTGAATAATGCATTGGGATAGCCTATCTGTATTCATACAAAGCTTCAAACTTCTTGCATTGTATTTAAAATAAACTGAAGTCATTAGTTACATAAGTGTCTATCTGAAAATACTATGGAGCCCCTAATGTTCTCAGCACAGCACTGGGAGTCCCTATGTTCCCTGCTACTAAGGGACTTATAGTTTCACTGGAGGCCTGGTGCATGAAATTTGTGCACAGGGCAGGGGGTGGGGGGTGTCCCTCAGTCCAGCCTGAACCCTCTCCAATCTGGGATCACTTGAGGGAATGTCTGACTGCCCTCTCACAATCCAAGACTGCTGGCTCCCAACCACTTGCCTGCCTGCCTCATTGCGCCTAACCACTTCTGTCTGCCAGCCCAATCACCTCTAACCACTCCCCTGCCAACCTGATTGACACCTAACTGCTCCCTTGCCTGCCCAATTGCTCCCAACTGCCCTCCCCTGCTGGCCATCTTGTATCCACTTGGGGGCAGCCATCTTTGACCACATGGGGGCGGCTATCTTGTGTGTTGAAGTGATGGTCAATTTGCATATTTCCTCTTCATTAGATAGGAAGTATTGGGAAAATAGCACTGACTTTCTTCAAAGAAGACTTGAATTTGTTTAGTATCTATATGTGTGGTTACCAAAAAAAAGAAGTCCATGAGTTCTAGAAGCAAGAGAAGAGAGCAATTCAGTAATAAAGATGCTATGTAGAGCCCCAAATATAATGAACATAGCTTAAAGACCAAAAACTGAGAAATCATTTTTCCAAAAATTGAAATACACCAACTGGCATAATAATGACAGTTAACATTATGCAACAGTTAGTATTGTAAAGCAATTAAGACTGGATTTGGGAACCATAGGAAGAGGTTAAATTTGCAGTTCTACTGTTCAGACAAGTTAATTAGCTTCTCTCTGCCTAAGGTGCATCGTCAGTAATATAGAAATAACAGTACCAATTTGATAGGATCATTGTGAGAATTAACTGCATTAAAACACATAAGGTGCACAGTATAGTATCTGGCTCAGAATAACTGTGCAGAAAATATTATTTCTTTTTAATAGTAATTGAGCACTTTGTTCCTGTCATGAAATTAAGCAATTTTACATCTTTTATCTCATTTAATATTTGCAAAGACCCTAGGAGGTTTAGATAAGGAAATAGGAATAGAGAGATGAAGCAGCTTTCCCAAAGTTGCTGAAGTATGAGTTCTTAAGTAAAGACTTGGACTTAGTACAGATAGGTTGTTACAAAATAGTCATGGGGATATAAAGTACAGGATAGGAAATATACTTAATAATGTTGTAATAACTATGTATGGTGCCAGGTGGGTACTGGAAATATCGGGAGTGGGACACTTTGTAAAGTATATGATTTTCTAACCACTATGCTGCACACATGAAACTAATACAAAATAATATTTAATGGCAACTGTAATTAAAATATAAAATTTAAAAAATAAACTCTTCTTTAGCAGATTAAAAATCATACTTGGACTTAAGTAGTTTGGATCTAGAACCCCTGCTCTTAACTTCTACACTACACTCCCCACACTTTTCCTTACTGCATCACTTCTTCCTGCCAAGTATTATTTTTCCCTAAGGACAGGATAGCTGCAAAATTTAAAACAACTAGATCTTACAGATATAATCATTATTGATGGTGCTCTTATGAATATAACAACTAAATAGCTAGATTTCTGTTGGTTACATGGATACTTATGCAAATGATCCTGCTTTGGATTAAATCCACACTTATCTAAATTTATTTATGATATGCAGGCTATTATATAAAATTGAGGTGACCCACTTTTGTAAATGGTAAATATTTTATTTAACTAACTACACAGATCCTATGTTTTACACAGAAGCAGCTCTTAAATGTCTGTCATACTGGGAAAAGTTTTTGGCCAGAATGAATCAAGATGGAAGTTCACCTAAACAATAGGGAACCTATAACGTCCCCTCGCCAAAGAAGTCAGAGGTCACATCCAAGGGAGTCAGAGGGAAAGCAGAGCAGGCATGTTTTGAGGTCCAAGCCAGGACAACAGTCAGAAGGTTAGCCCAAGCAGGCATGAGTAGAATCCTATGGAACCCACGAAAATAATTCACAGACACTGTTCAGAGTCTAAAAAAGTAGCTGCAAGAATCGAAGAAAAGGGGAAAAGAATGAGGGGGTCAACAGCAACATCGTTAAATAACACTGTAGGCAGAGCAGAGCCTCAAACTCTGAACAACATGACCTCAGATTCTAGGCAAACAGTGAGCCTCAGTGAGAGCCATCACTAACTTGCCCATCAAAGGAAGTAAAGTGCAATGGAACCAGTGATCCTGATGGGGCTAAGATCAGTGTCTTTAACCCATCTACCAGGGATCCCAGTGTGGAAATACTGTACTGAAAAAAGCGAGTAAACCACCTAGGGAGCCTATGGGAAATACTGAAAAAAGGAAAAAACAGTGAGTATTGAAATGTGTGAGTTCTTAAAAGGATAGATTATCATGCAGAATTTTTACAAATGTGTTGACTTTCAAATAATTAACTTTCAAATCTCTATGCTTTTATATATTTGTAAAAGACCTTTCATATGTCACATCTTTGCTTTTTCCATCCATGGTGGAACAAATATTTGGGGCTCTTCCATGCTGGCAATGTGCTGTCTCAAAATAATTCAATCTTGGAATTGTCACCATTTTGTCTGTCAGAAATAATTGAGCAATTGATGATCATCTTGCATTTTGAGCTTGCTAGTTTATAAAATGAGTGGAAAATAAAGTGTTTGATACTATTAATGAAGCCTCTATATGTCATGAACTTATATCTGAGAGAAAGATGGAAGTATTAGGTGTACTAGAAGTGGCAAACCTCCCATTTCATTTGAAGACATATTGGATGTGGAATCCTATATAATCCTATATAATAAGAGAGAAACATGTAAATTAACCATCCCTTCACTACACTCACCAGCCAATCAGGGTGAATATGCAAATTAACCCCAAAAAGATGGTGGGTTATTTTGCATACATAGGCACTGGGCGGGGGGTTCCTCAGCCCAGCCTGCCCCCTCTCACATGTTGGGAGCCCTCAGGGGGTGTCCTTGGGGAGCAGACCTAAGCTGCAGTCTGACCTCTGTTTGTGGGAAGTGACCAAGCTAATCAGGGGAAACCACCAGCCCCATCATCCCGCTGATGCAGCCACAGCCACCAAGGTATTTTCATCAACACAGACTCCAGTCCCTTCACCATGAAAAAATGACAACTTTCTTTAGGCATTTTCAAGATGTGTCTTTCATAGGATATGACTTTTCTTTCTTTCTTTCTTTCTTTCTTTCTTTCTTTCTTTCTTTCTTTCTTTCTTTCTTTCTTTCTTTCTTTCTTTTCTCAGCTGAGGATATGTTTCCATTGATTTTTAGAGAATGTGGAAGAGAAGAGAAAAACAGAGAGAAACATCAAAGTTAGAGGAACTCTTTCATTGGTTGCCTCCTGCATATGCCCTGACCTGGGCCCCAGCCAGGGAGGAGCCTGCAACCTAGGTACATGCCCTTGGTCAGAATTGAACCCAGACCCTGTGGTCTGCAGGCCAAGGCATTATGCACTGACCCAAACCAGCTAAGGCAGAATATGACATTTATTAGCCCTTCCGCAGTGGACCTTCATGTTTTTTTCTCCAAGAGTGTGCTGGAAAAACCCTAGATTGCCTTTCTGGATTCTTATTACCCAAGTTACTAAGAATATTACTAGTGGCATACAGGGAGCTTAGCCAATGAGTAGTAAGAAAAGCTGTTTCCTCTGTAGTTAACTCTGATCACTGGCTCCATCCCCTGCCCAAGACTGTAACCTCTGGCCTGGGCCAGGGATCCCCAGACCTTTGTTTTGCTGACTCCACCTGTGCCCAGACCCCTGTGATCGCAGACTCCACTCCTGCTCCTCCGATTGCTGGCTCTGCAGAGCCTAGGCCCCTGTGATCTCCGGCCTTGCCCCTGCCCAGGCCTGAGGCCTCTGGCCCAGGCTTTATGCCTGGGTAGGGCACCCTCAGACCCCTCTGATCACTGGCTCTGCCCCTTCCCCCTCTGATCATCAGCTCCGCCCTTGCCCATGCCTGAGGTCTCTGGCGAAGTCCTCTTGCCTGGACAGGGGATCCCCAGGCTCCTCTGATCACCTGTTATGCCCCTCGGGCCCCCTGCCTCTCCTGCCACCTGCCTAGCTAACAGGCCTGACCACTTCAGTGGTGGGGCTGAGCCAGACTGGGCACCGCCATCTTATGACCATGGGAGCAGCCATTTTTGTGATGGAGTGATGCCTAATTTGTATATTACTCTTTCATTAGATAGAATAAGTTACTCTAATCAGCATCTCTCAATAGTTTACCTGATATGATTAGCCTTGAATTTGCTTAAGAGTATTTCTTCAAAATAAATTTCCTGTGATCCTTTGAATAGGTCTTGTAGCCATCACTACTGTCGGTCTTTCTGAGAATAAACAGAGCACTAAGTTTTTTAAAATCATATTTTCCAAAAGAATAAATAGTAATTTTATTGTGTTAGGTGCAATGACCCCCCATCCCTTTAAAAAAAATAGAAGAAAATTTGGAAATATTACAAAGCACTCAGACTTTAGAATTCAGCTGTGGTGGGAAGTCAGGGGAATAAGATGAATTTTATTCCACTTGAAACAGATGAATATAATCTTTGAATCACCTGGTGGAAAGGGTAGTGCTGTCAACCTTTTTAGTTTTAATTCATTTTGAATTGCTAAGGGTACTTTTACTCTTAGCTTCCTTTCCTGCTAGATTGTGCTGGGCCAAAGCCACTACAGCTAGAGATAATACAGTGCTATAAAGATCTAAACATGATAAAGGTTCTAGCCAGTTGAGTCATCCTGCCTGATGGAAAAATCAAAGGACTTATGAGCCATTTCTGTTATTGACTCATCATCTAGTTCCTCAATCTATCTACTCTAATAAAAGAGTAATATGGAAATTAACCATCTCTCCAGGACACTTTAGCCATGCCCACCAGCCAAGCCATGCCCAGCAGCCAATCAGAGCAGCTGCATGCAAATTAACCCAGCCAAGATGGAGGCCGGCAGCCATGGAGCGAGCAGCAGCGGGTGCAGCCTGGCAGCAGCGGTGGGCAGGGCGGGTGGCAGTGGGAGCAGGGTGGGGCAGGTGGCTGAGGACAGTGAGACCGTGGCACCTCCAACCAGGACAGCTCTCCCCCAACCTGGAATCTCCCAGCGCCATGCTCCTGGGCTCCCAGGCCTCTGGCCTGTGAGGGATTAACTTCTCTCTTGAGGGGAGCAGCCATCTGTGGCACTTTTGGTGCAGCAGCTGAGACGGACAGAGACAGACACTTGCTTGCACTTCCTCCTCTGCAGGGGAGGGTTGAACACCATCTACCTGGATGGTCAGGAGTGGGAGCAGCTTGGTGGCAGAGGTGGAGCAGGTGGCAGGGCAGACTTGACCACCTGTAAACTGCCATCAGCCCCTTACCCAGCCTGGCCAGGCAGGCCAGCAGGTGGACATCCCCCGAGGGGTCTCAGACTGTGAGAGGGCACAGGCCAGGTTAAGGGACCCCCCCCCCTTCGAGTGCACAAATTTTTGTGCACTGGGCCCCTATTATATATATAAAGGGCCAGGAGCTGTCACATCCAAAACAACTGAACGGACTACTGAACAGGCTGTGTGGGGAAACCAGGCCAGCAGAGGGATTAGTGAGGGACGACCAAATGACTGAACACCAGGCTGGCTGCATGGGGTGACCAGGTTGGCAGGGGTGTTAATAAGGGATGACCAAATGACTGAGCAGCAAGTTGTGTGGGGCAACCAGGCCAGCAGGTGGGGAAGTGAGGTGCAACCAGGTTGGTAGGGGACACAGTTGGCAGCCAACAGGCCAGTAGGGGAGGCAGTAAGGGGCGACCAGGCTGACAGCAGGGACAGTTAGGGGTGATCAGATTGACAGACAGAGGTGGTTAGAGGTGATCAGGCCAGAAGGGGGCCAGTTAGGGGTAATCAGGCAGAAAGGCCAGTGAGCAGTTAGGAGCCAGCAGTCCTGGATTATGAGAGGGATGTTTGACTGCTGGTTTAGGCCCAATCTCCAGGATGTCCACAGTCAGACATTCCCTAAGGGGTCCCAGATTGAAGAGGGTGCAGGCTGGGCTGAGGGGACACCACCTTTGTGCACAAATTTTGTGCGCCAGGCCTCTAGTTAGTTATAATAACCCAAAGCCAAGGAGAGTAGTTAATTCTATTTCTGATGTTAAAAATTAAATCATAGAAATTCTCGAGGAAATTCTTTTTTTTCTTTATTGATTAAGGTATTACATATGTGTCCTTATCCTCCTCCATTGTCCCCTCACTCATGCCCTCAGCCCCCTGGTGTCTGGGTCCATTGGTTAGGCTTATATACATGCATACAAGTCCTTTGGTTGATCTCTCTCCCTTACCCCCACCCTCCCCTACCTTCCCTTTGAGGTTTGACAGTCTTATCAATGCTTCTTGAGAAAATTCTTAGCTGTGACACTTCAGAACCAGAAGAGTGAACCAGTACTCAGCCTAAGAATATGACATATATATGGTACCTGCATACCTAAATTAAAGCTTTTCCATTATGCTAAAATTGAGTCCTTACTTCCCGTTATGAGGTATAGGCTTGTCATCATAATTTGTAATATCTTCATAGTTCTTCACCACACTTCTAATGGTGGGAACTTATATGTAAGTGTATGACTTAACTTATTCACTATTAGTCAAGCAACAGAAACTTACAGAATCCAATAAATTTTTTAAATAACATAATATAAATTAAAATTATAATAGTAGTTAATATTTTTAGAGCTTACTCCAGGTCAAACATTGTTCTAAGAATTTCAAATCTTTGAGGTAAGTACTATTATCATGCCCATTTTGTAGAGAAAAAAGTAAGATGCAGGTAAGTAATTTGCCCAAATGATGCAATTAGTAAGTTGTAGACTAGGATTTGCACGTATGAAATTTGGCTCCTGAAATATAGTGTCTCATCCATCCTGATAAACTGATGAGTTAAAGACTAGTTTTCTTTATACTCTACCCCAAATCAAAGAACAATGTAGGTGAATTCAGCTTCAAAAGGAAACATTTATCCAAAGCCATAGCTTCCGCAGCTCCAGTCTCCACTTCAACTATCTACTTTTTAAAGTCTTCATGACCACATCCTTCACATTAATGTTACCTAGAACTGCGGCACTTCTAAGCAAAAAGCATTGCTCTCGAATCACAATCACTCTTGATTTCTCTCACTCTACTGCTCACACAACACTTTTCCTTTAACCCATCTTGGTTTTTCTGCTGTTTTCCTATTTATTTATTTATTTTATGCTATTTTCTCTCCTTATTTATTTTATTCCTCATGATCCATCCTTAAATTCTTCCTGCCTCTTTCCATTTTTATTTTAATCAAATCTTGTCTGTGGCTCAATGCAGCCTCTGCACCTGCACATGAAGCACTGAGCACAGCTCTTTTCCTTGGATTATTTTAACTTATTGTCTTCTGATTTTCTTTCCATATCTCCATTTGCTCCTTCTGTCTCCCTCACTGATTATCGTCACCCTGACATAATTTAAATGCAAAGCTTTCTTGGGGGTTTCGTTTGCAACTTCTCTCAGTGCTCCCTGCACTCCTGGGTCATCACACCAACTTCTATTTTTCCATCGCTACCTGTATTTATTAAAGAAGGCTAAAATGCTATAACACGATGATCACAAAACATAGGACTCAAACAGAATGGAGGTTATTTCTCATATAGTGGTTCAAAATGAGTATTATTCCTGGTGTGTGGAAAGATATTTTTATGTGGAGATTCAAGAACTCAAATGCTTCAATTTGTGAGTCCAATATCCCTTAGGACATAGTCATTGTTTGCTTCTATCCAGCTAAAGAGGAAAGAGAACATGGAGAAGTTTATACCAATTCTTAAAAGCCTTCATTCAGAAATGACACATTCTCTTCACTCATATCCTATTGGTCAGATTTAGTAACATTGCAATACCTCACTAGAAAATAAGCTGAGAAGTGCACATACATCTAGAAAGAAGTAGAAATGAATTTTTAGTAAACTGCCACCAGTATATATCATATTGATATATGGCTTAATCTAAAATATTATCTCCAGCCCATATAGCCAAATGCCAATTAAATTCTCCATTAGTTATGCTTAAATGTTCACACAAAAGTCCCTTGGCTGATCTGTTACCCCCCCCCCAACGTCCCTGTCCTTGTTGCTGTAATTTGACAGTCTGTTTGATGTTGCTCTGCCTCTGAATCTATTTTTGTTCACCAGTTTATAATGGTTATTATTATCCATAGATGAGTGAGGACATGTGGTATTTTTCTTTCATTGACTGGCTTATTTCACTACAAAACACTGGGGGGTAGGGGAGGCTGGGGGAAGGGCAGGGGGAAAAAGAGATATATGTACTAATCTTTATAAAGCTTTATGTAATTTTAAAAAATGTAAAAAAAATAAAATAAAATAAAATTATAAAAAAAATTATAAAAAAAATTCTCCATTAGGAGGGTCTCAGTAGTATTTCAAACTCAACATATCCAAAACTAAACTCACTAGCTTTCTACATAAGACTGCTCAATAAATGACACAGTCAGATAACTGGGAGTAATCTTTACTCTTCCTTCTCACTCTTCAGGCCCAATCACCTATGAAGATAGTTTGAAACTTCTTTTAATCACATATAATTTTTAATTCTTAAAGCAGTTTACAAATATCATCTTATTAGAAAAACTCTACCTAAAATGCTTTGAACATCCATTTATCCATCCACTAAACTCAGTGACCAATATATACAAGGAAAGTATACTGAATGCTTTCAAGGATCAAATGGTAGATTAGAGATGGTTATGTTGCTAAATAATTTTATAAACCAGTGAAGGACATTCAGCCTGTTTACAAATAACCGTATTATAATTTAGATCAAGATGGGTGCCAGAGAGGATTAGTAAGCCAAGGTCATGGGAATTCAGTGGGTGGATAGAAGCAGTTATGGCCAGAGTGAGGAGATAAAATCTGAGCTTTCTCTTAATGAATGGATGGAATCAGGTATAAATGGGAGAGAAGTTTCAAGGTTCCTGACTCATATACTCAGACAACTTTCCACCACAGGGAATGGAAATTGGCCTCCACTGAAATTTTAATAACTTCTTTTACCATGAAAGATCAACTATTCCCTCATCAATCTCATACCAATAACCATTTACTGAATGATTCAAAATATACAATACTATGCAAATGACCCAAAATATAGTATAGAAAACCTAGAGTCTATTTTTATCAGAGGAATGTTTAAGATATTGATTTATCTAAGGCTTAGAGAACTGGAAACAAAAACGCATTTTCCCTGGATTAGTATTATTAAAAATTTAAATAAAAGCTGCTTTAAAGAAGGAAGCACAGAAAAAAGTGCACTGGAGTGTGTTTTTTCTATTGTCTCTTTACATCATATACTAATATACTAGAGGAAGAATGAAATAAAACAGAGAATACCTCCAGGCAAGACAAATAAAGAAAATGAAAATTTTGTTTTTGTAAAATAATTCCTCTGGCTTACAATTCCAACAGGAAAATAAGCTCTTGAGCCAATGAAATGAATCATCTTCTTAAATATAGAAAAATATAAAGAAGCACAGATGTATGGCAAAATCGGTAACAGTGCTGTAAAGAGATTCCATCTAAAAGAAAAGACAAACAAGCATGCACACACGCACACATGCACACACACACACACACACACACACACACACCTCTAAGCATAAAAATAAATAGATAAGGAGCCAAGAGCCAGATTGAGTATAGCAGTGAAGAATGAGAGCTATTTCCCATTATTTATAGGAAAATAAAAACATTATTGCAACAGCTCAATATTGTTCCTTTGATAAATTGTATGTACATTTTGTTCATTGATACTATTAAAGTGTTCTACATTATGTTTTTATATTTCTAGAGTGTTGACCAACTATCATAACTTATTGAGGTAATCACCTCGTTTGTTCTAGGGTATTTCCTTTCTGACTGCAGAGCAGGGAGGAGAAAATAGCCAGGAGCCAGTGATAAGCCTAAGGTGTTCTGGAGGGCACACGAACATTTTTTTTCACTGAGAAAATAAGGTGCTAGAGATAGATAGTCGTGACATATCCTGCATCCAAGATGTTGCAGAGAGGTCTTTTATGCTATTTGAAAAGTGTAACTAAGGAACACTCCTATGTCTGCCTGAGAAAAGCAGGGGTGCTTGTGAGAGAGGATGTGCAGCCATCAGTGACAAAAAGAAGGTAACAGGAGAGGTCTAGGGCCATTCTGAGCTTAGCTTGTTTTTATGTTTCTTCTATTTTGAAATAATATTTAATACAGTATAATTTTCATAAATAAACACACTTTTTAAAAAACTATATAGGCAAGGGCCTTGAGGAACACCAAGTGTTCTGAGCAATTGCTTTGAACTATGATCATATACAGATGGTGCCTCTGGGTTTATACAGACAGCCAGGGCGTGGAAGGGACTGGAATATACTGAACATCTACCTTACCCAGTGACTCTGCATCTATTATTTCACATCCTCATCAAAATAGCCTTGTTAAAGCAGAATTTGATGAGTTAAAAAATGGAATATTTGAATGCATAAATATCATGTCCATGTTACCCAGACAGTAAGACCACATGACATAACTTGAATCCAGATTGATCTAGTTTTAAGGTCATTTCTTTTTTGTTTATATCATATTACTCACTGATGGCACAGTCACCATATCCACCCATATCTGTTCTCCCCAGTTCTCAGGGAGAAGAAGGGCTTAAGCAAAAAGGTAAAAATGGAATAGTTTTGCAAAATACTATTCTTGTGGAAAATCAGAAATGTGCACAAGAATCTTTCTGTATTATTTCTTAAGAATAACTATATGTGACTTCATTATTATTTCAATAAAAATCTCAATTGAAAAATTCAGTCTTCTTGTTTAATAAGTTTGTCTGTCTCTCCTAATTACAAGCTATACCCAGCCCACTGTCCCTAGTCCTACATTTGTCTTCCCTTCTTCACTTGGCATGAGTCTTTTCATCACAGACAAGCCTTCACATTTTTATTTTTCTTGATAAAGATTGTTTTTGCTACATCAAACTGTGAATCAACTTAAAACACAGCACCATCTCCTAACCTGAATTTCATGTCCAAGACTGACTTTTGCCTAAAGACACACTTCAATGCTGCATGGGTTATGCCAATCCTGGCCATTAATTTTACCAGATAGTCCAATGTTCAGAATTTTTCAGGAAGAAGATAATTTCCTCAACATTGTTTCCAGTTCTATTGTATATGTTTAAAGTTTAATGATTAAGCTCTACCCAGGTTGCTATAAATTTTTCTTTCAAAATCTAAGCACCAAAAATACAGGCAATAATGAAAGGAGCTTTTCCTAACTGTTATCTGAACAAATTTCAAAGATTATTCACATGATACATATTTTCAAATGCTGTCACTGTGAATTAAAATTTGTATAATCCTATCTAATAAAAGAGTAATATGCAAATTAGGCATCACGCTGTCACAAAGATGGCCACCCCCATAGCCACAAGATGGCAGTGCTCATAGCCACATCCCATCTAATAAAAGAGTAATATGCAAATTATGCATCACAAAGATGGCCACCCTCATAATCACCAGATGACAGGGCCCAGTCCAGCTCAGCCTCGCCACTGAAGTGGTCAGGCATGTTAGCCAGGCAGGTAGTGGGAGAGGCAGGGGCTCAAGGGGCATAACAGGTGATCAGAGGGGGCTGAGGGTTCCCTGCCCAGGACTAAGGCCTTCACCAGAGGCCTCAGGCATGGTCAAGGGCAGAGCCCATGATCAGAGGGAGCAGGGGTATTAGAGTGCCCTACACAGGCATAAAGCTTGGGCCAGAGGCCTCAGGCCTGGGCAGGGTCAAGGCCAGAGATCTCAGGGGCCAGGGCTCCGCAGAGTCAGCAATCAGAGGGGCGAGGCAGAGCCTGTGATCACAAGGGTCTGGGCACTGGTGAAGTTGGCAAAGCAGGGGTCTGGGGATCTCCTGCCCAGTCCTAAAGCCTTGGCCAGAGGCTTAAGGGTGGAACTGGCAATGGCAGGCGCCTGGGGGTCTCCTGCCCAGGCCTGTAGCCTTGGCCAGAGGTTGCAGTAGGGCAGGGGCAGAGCTGGTGATCAGAGGAGCAGGGGTGGAGCCTGTGATCGCAGGGGTCTGGGCATGGGCAGAGCCAGCAATGGAGGGGTCTGGGTGTCCTCTCCCCAGGCCTATAGCCTTGGCCACAGGCTGCAGTGAGGCAAGGGCAAAACTGGCGATGGCAGGGGGCAGGATCAGACCCAGTGATCACAGAGGCCTGGGCTCTGTGAAGCAGGCGATCAAAGGGGCTTCAGGGTCTTCTGCCCAGACCTTTAGCCTCAGGCAGAAACTGCAGGCCTGGGCAGGGGCAGAGCCAGTGATTGCAGGGGTCTGGGGGTCCCCTGCCCAGGCCTGCATTCTTGGACAGAGGTTATAGGCCTGGGCAGGGGTGGAGCTGGGATTGGAGGGGCAAGGGTTAAGTTGACGATTGGAGTGAACTACAGAGGAAACAACTTTTCTTACCACTCATTGGCTAAGCTCCCTGTATGCCACTGGTAATATTCTTAGTAAATTGGGTAATAAGAATCCAAAAGGGCAATCTACAGTTTTGCTACCACACTCCTGGAGGAAAAAAAAAAATGAAGGTCCACTCCTGGAGGGCTAAGAAATGTCATATCCTGCCCTAGCCGGTTTGGCTCAGTGCGTAATGCCTTGGCCTGTGGACCTCAGGATCTGGATTCAATTCTGACCAAGGGCATGTACCTAGGTTGCAGGCTTCTCCCTGGCCGTGGCCCAGGTCAGGACATATGCAGGAGGCAATCAATTAAAGTGTTCCTCTCACTTTGATGTTTCTCTCTGTTTTTCCCTTCTCTTCCACATTCTCTAAAAATCAATGGAAACATGTCCTCAGGCGAGGATTTAAAAAAAGAAAGAAAGAAATATCATATCCCATGAAAGACACATCTTGAAAATGCCTAAAGAAAGTTGTCATTTTTTTCATGGTGAAGGGACTGGAGTCCGTGTTGATGAAAACACCTTGGTGGTTGAGGTGACTGGAAGTGACCGCATCAGTGGGGTGATGGGGCTGGTAGCTTCTGATTAGCCTGGTTGCCCCCCACAAAGGGAGGCCAGACTGCGGCTTAGGCCTGCTCCCCAAGGGGAGCAGGGAGTGAGCCTAAGCCGTCAGTAGGACACCCCCTGAAGGCTCCCAATATGTGAGATGGGGCAGGCTGGGCTGAGGACCCCCCCTCCCCTGTGCACAAATTTCATGCACTGGGCCCCTAGTTTTAAATAATTTGGATTGTTCTTGGCTTTATGGTAAAGCTCTGTACTTAGTACTATCAGAAAGATGGTACAATAGTTGTTTTTTACTGTAAGCAAGTTTATGGAAATGTGAATGGCCTATGTTCTAGAATGATGATTCTGAAAGGATGGCATTCAAGTTAGCCCACCTGATTCTAATGATTCAGGGAAGTGAGGAGGCAAAGTTTATCTAGTCAAATCAGAACTGGATTTAAAGTCTGCTAGCCTGATGGGCTTATATAGAGGATTTGAAAACTGTAGACCAAAATATTTATTTAAGGGAAGGATCACATTAGGTCGGAAGGACAGGGAAAATATATCAGCTAATAGTGAAACAAATCTATTCTTATCCAAAAACGGGGAGGGGGGCTTCCATGGTTACAGCCAACTCTGATACTAGAAGTGGTATGGAAAATATTTCAAGCTGTAGTTTTGTGTTGATGAGCAGGATGTCCCTGCAAACAAAGGACACTACTCCCTCTTCAAATAGTAAATTCTTTTCTATGTGGTATAGATTCTGAAAACTACAGGAATTAAGTTAAACTTTTCTTTACCTTCTTCTAGTTTTAATACAGAATGATATCTTGATTTTCAGTTTTTAAAAAGTATTGTGTTTAGCTTCTTTCCATCCTGATAAAAAATGGAGAAATCATTTTATTCCCTTCTTCTGGGCAAGAATTTATTATTTCCCCTAATACTGGAATAGCTTCAAACTTGAGTCTAGGTAACCTACATTATAGTGCTGGGTTGTTCAATATTGAACATTTCCTGCTACCAACTGGTTCATCTAAAAAATAAAAAGGAATGGTCTTCCAGGTTTCATTTGTGCTAATTGTGTGAGTGATGGATGCTATAGCTTATCTTGGGATTGGGCAACCTTCTCTGAAAAGGTAGCATCCTGTGTGATAAGCAGAGTTCATACAATCCTTTTTTATGGAACAGCCTGCAGTCTGAATATATGAATAAAACACCCATGGAGCTTATAAATTTTCCCTTTTTATGGCTTTAATAAAGTTACAAACTACACCAGCTTCTGTCAACAGAAAATAAAGTTAGACAATCTTAGAAATCACTGTAGGGAACAAAACAACTCTGTCCCTGGCATCTCTGTGGGGCTTACTGGTGCCTGCTTCCAACATGCTCACTCACCCCGAGGTCCTGTTTGCTTTATTTATTCAGCCAGTCTTCACAAAAATACATAACTGGAGGATTTATACACCAAATGGCACCATTAATTGGAATTAATAGAATCCTTCTGACATAGTCTAACTAGAACATGCATTTAGATCATCATCCATCCACTTATGCTGGTGAGTCTGAGGCTCTTGTTAATGAATGAGATGTTTAGCTTTCAAATCTGCTCTATCAGGGCAATAGGGTAGCAGCTTTCATTGGCAATTAATAGAAATTGTTGCTGTTTTTTATCATTCTCTTGTTTTAAATATACTGTGACAAACAATGAAAAATTTGGACTGCAAATCAAGGGGTTTTGGGCTTTCTTTTCCTTCTCTAAGAGGTTGATCCTGGGCAGATGTGAAACCCTGAGAGCAGGAATCATGTCTGTTTCATCCATAGCCCCACCACCTGTCATGGTGCCGATGTCAAGAGAGCATTTAATCAGTACTTGCTGAAGGTGAGTTGTGGTTTTTTTTTTGAAGGATTCATGTCATTTCTTTCTTCTTTTTTCTTTTCATTTTGTTGTCTCACCTTCATCAAAATTCTTGTTTCAGACTCTTCCAGGTAGTGGCTTTCTTGTCATTGCCCAAGAGGACACAATGATTTTAAGATGAGGAGCATAAGAGTGAGTTGGTTAGGGCCACCAGTTCCATGATGGCTATGGATTTCATTTGTCAACCTCTCCCTTCATGATTATTTGGGTGATGACCTTCATGATCTTGCTAATTAATGCACTATTTTCATAAATTAAAACAATGAAATCATTCTGGGCCAGAACAATATTAACATTTTAGATGCCCCAGTTGTCTAGTCCCTGGCCCAGGCTGTGCATAGGCCATCACTCAAATCCTTCTTAACTGGACCTGAAATTTATTAAATTGCAGAATATGCTTGACTCCTGCCACTTTTTCCCTGGTCTGGCTTTTGAAACTGCATTTTGGAGGAAGGAACATTTGTTATTACACATCTGAGTCTTGTACAGTTAGATCATTGGATCTCTGTGGGGATGTTTCTTTCCTTGGACTCATCTTCCGTCCTGGGAACCTTTACAGCTTTTATGATCAGCTATATAAGCTTTTCTGCTGGAAGCTGCCTTCTACCAGAGGTGAATGAACTGGGCCCACAAAATTTGGTGCTTAATTAAAACTTTTTTTTTTTTTTTAGCTCATGAGTTATTATAGTTCTAAACATAGCAAAATGTCTTTCTTGAAACCCAACATGAATATTAATGTGAGACAAAGTTGGAATGCCAAAGCAGCTCAGGGTGGATCAGGTCCTTTAGAGATGCTGGGAATTTTGAATGTGTATCTGTTAATCTATGAAATGTCTTTACATAAATGTCCTGCCGTGGTCTTTTATTAAAAAACAAACAAACAACGAATTCATATTTACATCCACTAAGTCTCCATGTGGGCCACGATGTCCCTTTTTGAGAACTATCCAAAGAGTAGCTTTATATGATTCAAATTATAAGAATGTATAAGGGGAGACCATTGTGAGGACAATTTAACAATATCTATATAATATATAAAAAGGCAGTGACCGTGACGACCAAAACAACCAGTTGACCGAAAAGCAAGCTGTGTGGTGCAACCAGGCATGCAGTGGGGGTGAGCAGTGAGGGACAACCAAACGACTGAATAGCAGGCTGTGTGGGGTGACCAGGTTGGTAAGGGGGGGCAGTGAGGGGCTACCAAATGACCAAACAGCAGTCTGTGTGGGGTGACCAGGCCAGCAGCGGGGGCAGTGAGGGCGACCAGACCAACGGGGAGGGAGTTGTGGGCAACCAGGCCCCTGGGGCGGGGGGGGCGCAGTTAGAAGTGACCAGGCCAGCAGGGGGGCAGTGAGGAGTGACCAGGCCAGCAGGGGGGCAGTTAGAGGTGACTAGGCCAGCAAGGGGGCAGTGAGGAGTGACCAGGCCAGCAGTTGGAGGTGACCAGGCTGGCAGAGGTGGGCAGTAAAGGGCAACCAGGCCAGCAGGGGGGCAGTTGAGGGTGACCAGGCTGGTAGGGGGAGCGGTTATGGGCAATCAGGCTGGCAGGCAGAGGTGGTTAGGGGTAATCAGGCTGGCGGAGGGGGGGTGGGCAGGTGAGCTATTAGGAGCCAGCAGTCCAGGATTGTGAGAGGGATTTCCGACTGCCAGTTTAGGCCCAATCTCTAGCAGTCAGACATCTCCCAAGGGGTCCTGGATTGGAGAGGGAGCAGGTTGGGCTGAGAGGACCCCCCACTCCAGGCACAGATTTCGTGCACCAGGCCTCTAGTATAATGATAAACAACCTCATTTAACAAATATTTATTAAGGCATTCCTATGATAAGGGCTAATGAAAAAAAATAACCTCTCTGAACTATACTCTAATGAAGAAAACAGACACACAAATGTACTATTATGAAGAGTGTACTTGTGTGGCAAAGCTTGCTAGCTGTGTATCCTCTATCTATCATCGATCTATTTCTTCCTATGTAACAGGTCCCTATGCTATCAAGCAGCAATATAATTAGTTTTAACAAATAAAAACTATGTCCTTTTTAGTTTTCAGACATTGGCTAAAAGACTTTCTTACAGGAAGGAACAGCTGAAAGTAACTCGAAGTTACTGGGTGGGGTTTCAGGGAATGTTCTTTAAAGTAGGATGCTATTGACCTTCCCTTACCCCTTCCTGTTACCTGGAATAAGAACATGATGCTAGAGCTAGGGGCTTTTTTTGTGACCATGCATTGACCATAAGGATGGATGGCATGTGCTACGGATGATAATAGAGTGAAATAAAAGGAGCTTGGGTCCCTGACTTCTTTTATGTAAGGGAAAAATAAATCTCCATCTTTTTAAATGACTCATATTTAAAATCATTTTAAATAAAACCACTCATTTTGGAATCTGTAAATGTGGAACTATTGAGAAATAGGATCTTTGCAGATTTAGTCAATTTAAGATGAACTCTAAATCCAATTTGAGTGGTGTCCTTATAACACAAGGGGGACCGTGGGCAAAGAGACACAGAGAAAAATGGCCATTTGAAGACATAAGTAGAAATTGGAATTATGCTGCCAAAAAACACCAGAAGATAGAAGGGTGTGAATAATTCTTCCCTAGAGCTTTTGAATGGAGCATGGCTCTTCTGTCACCTTGACTTCTGACTTCCAGCCTCCATAACTGTGAGAAAATAAGTTCCTATTGTTTGACGTCACATTCTTTTTGTTCATTTGTTACTGCAGCCTCAGAAAACGAAAACACCAGGCATAAAGGTTTATTTTACAATGATAAAGGGATTAATTAACCAAGAGGACACAGTAACAATGATAAAAGGATTAATTAACCAAGAGGACATGATTATGTGTCACACAAGAAAGCTCCAAAATTCATTAAGCAAAAATTGATAGAAATAAAAGGAGAAATAGACAAATCTCTTCTAAAAGTTTCCTTTTGGTCCAAAATGGCTGCAGAAACTCCAGCCATCACCTCAAAGTTTTGAAGAAGAAGAAGGAACATAAAAAGGACAAAAGAATGTTCCTCCCAACTGAGTCAGTCCTTTAAGTACCTTTCCCAGAATCCTCACCTGAAGACTTCTAGTTATTACCTCATTGTACAGCCCTAGTTTCATGGGAGACTAGGAAATATAGTTTTAGTTTCCTGAAAGATAATAGATTCACTGATTAGGAAGACAGGGATAAAGGGTAGTTGAGTAGCAACTAGTAGTATTTTTTTAAATATATTTTATTGATTTTTCACAGAGAGGAAGGGAGAGGGATAGAAAGTTAGAAACATCAATGAGAGGGAACCATTGATCAGCTGCCTCCTGCACAACCCCCACTGGGGATGTGCCTGCAACCAAGGTACATGCCGTTGACCGGAATCAAACCTGGGACCCTTGAGGCCACAGGCTGATGCTCTATCCACTGAGCCAAACCACTTAGGGCAGCAACTAGTAGTATTTTTTTTTTCCTACCTATGTGAGGAAGTAAAGCCTAATGTTTAAGCATGATACCTCTAGAGTCACATCACTTAGTTTAACATATGGTTCTACCACATAATAGTTGTATGAACTATAGTATATAACATTTCTAAGACTTAGTTTTCTGATCTGTAAATTTAAAATTATATATATATATATATATATATATATATATATATATATATATACACACACACATATTTATATCTTAAAGAAGGTTATTTTGAGAATTAAATAAAAGCATACATATGTACAAAATAATCATCTATATTATCATATACCATCAACCACTTTGGAAAATAGTTTAACATTAGCTACTAAGTATGTTCATATCTTGCATCTGAGCAATTCCCCTCTTAAATATTTTCTCAAAAGAAGTATATACCAAGAGACATGTATACAAATGTTCATAGCAGCGTTATTCATAATTATCTAAAACTAGGAACTATCCAACTGCCTAAACAGTAGAATACATTTTTAAAAAGTGATATAATCAAATGGATATTATATCACAATGAAAATAAATGCCTTCTAACTGTACTCAGCAACATTAATGAATCTCAGAGAAGATCAGATTTATAAAAATTTAAAAGCAAAACTAAATTATAGTGTTGAAAGTATGGTAGTAATTTTTTGAAGTGATTTAGAGAAGAATTGAAGAAAGCTTCCCAAATATTGGCGATGTTCTATTTTCTTGACTAGTGTGGGAACTAACAGTATTACCTTGGGATTATTCACTGAGTCATGCATTTATGTTTTTATTTCCATTTTTCTTTATATGGATCACTTAGCATGACTATGTAACTAGTTATCCAAACTCATATAACTTTGACCGTAAAAAATGGATGGCATTATTACAAGAGGACAGCAGGCATAATCCAGGACAGTCCTAGCAAATCAGGACTTTGGATCACCTTTGTTATATACAGCAATAAAGAATTTATTGGAAGAAAGAAAGACTAGAGGGAAGGAAGGCAAGAAAATGAAAAAGAAGGATAAGAGGATTAGAATGACAGAAAGAAAGGGAGAGAGTAGAGGGAAGGTAAGAGAGAAGGAACAAGGAAAGAAGAGAGAGAGGGAGGGAGAGAAGAAAAGAAATAAAAGGGAGAGAGAGGAAGAGAGACACAGACAGGATGAAAGAAGAGGTTGGCCCTGACCTTCTACTTCAGCGTCCTGGGGTGTGAGAGGAATAATAAAAAAGATCATATGATCCTATCTCTTTCCCTTGCCACAAGCTTTGCCGAGGTGAGGTTTGGCACAATAAGGAGGAAGTTGTAAGTAAAATGTGAAATTAAAAGTTTAAAATTGATTGACAAAGATGTTAAGTTATTTTCTTGCATGTCCTTGAAGACTGCCTTTGAAGGAGAACTAATTGACCTTACAAAGCTGAGAGCAGTGGGTAGGGGAGGAGAGTAACATGTATCATTGTGTATAAACCTCCAGGATGAAACTGAACAATAAAGGGTCTATACTATCTCCTTTGGTTCTCTTTGATCCTTGAGTGGGCACATGGAACCCACTGAGGTGCACAGACATCGGGCTTAGATTGCAGTCATTGACCTCTACCCTACAGAATGTGCCCAGGTCTCACTCAGCCTCTGGCCATGAGGTCGAGTATAATACTCTGCTCCCTTCTGACCTGACCACAGGATTCTTCAGAGTTGCTGGTTCTCCCTCAGTTCTTCTGTGGCCTTCCCAGGAACACAGAAAAGATTTCACTGCACACCCGTGTCTTTCTGAGGCAGCAGGAGACTCATATGTCAATGAACTTTCACTTTTCTCCTAAAAACACGACAGCCATTTGATTGTCCTGGTGCCAAGATGGGAGAGACTGGTGACGCTGCTTTTTATCAGAGATCCAAAGAGCCTCTGGAACTAGGTTTTCACCTTCAGATCATCTACGTGTAGGTGATTTAAAGTGTGTTTCCTGCCATCAGAATTCTCCCAAGGCTGTGAGGGCAAACTTCTAAGTTAACTCCTGCTTCCTCTCCTAACTCTTTCACTTTTCCCCAATCCAGGGGTCTCTATCTAGAATGGGTGAAGGGTTTTCTGCTGGCTGATGTATTTTTCTTCCTAAATCTTTTAAGTTAATTCATAATATTTATTACAGGTGCTACAAGTATATAATCCTGACAACTCTCCCTTGAGACAAATGGCAATGTCATACCTTCAGGCATGAATGATGGCTGTTTCTGGATAGCTGTATTAAAAAAAAAAAAAAAAAACACAGACAAACAAAAATACCTGTTACTTTGTCTAATTATTATCCTAATAGAGTTGTTAAGACATTCAACAAAAAAATTTTAGAGTAGTGCAGATAGCAGTTTTCTGGTATTGTAGATGTCCGAACAGTAAAACCCGAACAAAGGTCTGGCTTGCTATATGTATTCACAGGCAGTGTGCAAAGCTTGTATAAAATTATAAATAGGTTGATCACATTGAGAGAGGATCTGACTACTCAGCAATCTAGGAAAAGACTGTTTAAGTCTGAGCACAGAGCCTAGTGAGAATGCCCTTGGTCTTCATGGTGCGCCTCATAGTTTTTGAACATAGTGGCAACAGGCCTGCATGACTAGAAACCTCAATATAGCTTCTTTTATGGGCTAATTTTTCTTTATCAATTTGGAATCCACAGATTAGTCTCCAAATTATTTATTACCCAAACCAAGTACACTCCTCTTTTTTAAAAACTGATCCTAAAAATTAACTCAGAATTCTAGTAATTTCAAGTTTCATGCCAAAAATATGGGTTGCTTAAAAACACTCATTTATGTATGTAAAGCTGAATATTGTACATACTTGATGCCTTTAATAGCATTCTGTTTTTGTTTTGTGTGTGTGTGTGTGTGTGTGTGTGTGTGTTTGGTGTGGGAAATGCCTGTTAACTTTAGAAACAATTTTATGTGAATGAAATATTCTACCTACAAAGAATGAACTTCAAACCCAGTTTTGATCTAATAGCATTATATTGGTAAAATAAATCTCTTGTGTATGTGTGGTTCCCTGTAATGTTATTGTACTCACGGTTATCGTTGTGCTCCCAGGGAGTGATGGATAGCAGTGAGGCCTAACCTGATTTTACATCAAGTTCTTGCTAATCTGACACCACCCCTTCATAAATCTGAATAATTTGCAGCTGCTCTGCAACCCTCATGTGAGCTCTAGAGTGGTTTTGACCTGAAATTATGTATTATTGCAACCTCCTTTAGAAAAATGGTAAGAACTTTTATTGTTTCCATAACTGAATTATGTTTTTATATATTTTACACTGCTGTAGTGGGTATTGCTTAGCAACAAGTCTCCAAGAGCATGGAAGCACCTCATTAACATAATATGCTAATCTCCTGTCTTGCTACCACCTGAATGAATTCACTGCTGGCCCCTCTGACTTGTCTAGCCCAGCAGAATGATTCATTTTCACCATTCTAAAGTAAGTTTGTGTTTCTATAGAATGAAACATATTAACTCTTAGTGACATGACAGCAAATATTAAAGTTTAAGTAGTACAGATCACCCAACAGGGACCTAATGTATTAAAAAAATAGCATTTTCTATGGAAGTGGATTCACTTTGATATTTTTAAGCAAAGGTCACTTAATAAGGCAAACCCATGCCCCTTCATTACATTTTGCTGCTTGTGGTCTAAGAGGACATAAATGATACACTACAAATAGGAAGTGCCCTTTGTATGAGTAGCTCATGCTAGGAAATGCATGCTATTGTCCCTAGCCTTCTTTGTGTCTAGGAGAACACTTATGAGAGACACCAGATTTTAGGGTAAGCCTGAGCAAAGGACAATAAATTTCTGCTAGCCAATATTAATGACTGTCTCTATGTAGTTGGAATAAGTCTTGTTAGAACAGAGAGAAATGCTTCTAAAAATATGCACGAAGATTCACAACTCACTAAAAATAATTCTGAATTAGCCAGAATTTATGTAGGACAAGCACACAACATGGACCTTACCCACTAAGGATTTAGCTCACAAGCTGTACAAACATATGATGATTATTTCTTGGCATTGGTTGTAGCTATTTTTATCTTCCATTTGGTTTAGACTTCATGTGGTTCTGCGGAAGATTCTTTTCTCAGTCCACCTTGTTGGCCTCTTGTGTGACATGAAGAATTGAGGCAAGCTGTACTTTTCTCAGGGATTTAATTTTTTAAAGTGGGTGAATGTGCTTTAAATCTGTTCATCAGAGAAGGGAATAGGGGGCAAGACACTACGAGAAAGCATGAGAATCTCAATGTAATATGAGACTATTTCATAAGTCTAAACCATCACTCTAATGAATTAGCCAACTTCTTTTGTGAATTTTGTTATAAATAGCACATCAGCAGCTATGAATCTTAATTCTATTTTTCTCTTCTTTTAAAGTATTAAATTTCCAATTTAGAAAGTGGTTATTGTACGTACAGAAACTGACATAGCTATCTCTGCTTATCCACTGATTCAACCAGGCACACCACACATAATAAGTAGTAAAAAACATAAAACAAAAGGTAATAAATTGCCTTAAGCAATTGGAAACTGAAAGTTAAGTTTGAAAGACTTTGAGATAAGCATATTGTAGAAGTAAAGCAAAGAGTAGTTAAAACTCAAATGTGAAATGTCATAAAATATGACTATATTAGACTGGTATAATTTCTGATATTCTAACATTTTTAATAGGATTCAAAAATATTCAGTGTTGGCTGTATTAAATTATGCATACAAATCCACTTTAAAGAAAATGTAATTGCTCCCAAGCCCTTGTATCCTGACATCCATAATGAATAATATAGTGTGCCATGCTTTTACCAAGTTAAATATTTCTTTTGATGAGAAATATTTATCTGCTAAAAGCACTCAAAGTTTTGTTTTTTTTCCCCAACTTTGTCTTTAATTTAATTTTTTTTCCTGGTCTTTTCTGGTTACTCCAGATTCTACCGTTAACTCTGTAGGGTTGAATTATAGATCATCTAACCACTGAGGGAAACTTCTCTTATTTTATTTTTGACATTGAGTCTACAACAGTTCTACTAGCCTATTTGAGTATTAAGAGTTTCTCTAAAAGAAGATTTAAAACTATGGTAACCAAGTCTTATGGTCATCTTTTCCTTCTTGCCCTCAAACCTCCAAAGACTCATTAAAAAAAAAAAAATCTATCTGTCTATCTATCTATCTATCTACTTACCTACCTATTTATCTATTGGAATAACAATAACCAAAATGACACAGTGTCATAGTGACCATGTGTTATAATCTGGAACAAACACAGATAAAAGAGTGAAATAGAATAAGTGACAATCAATGAATAAGAGACAAAACCAAAATGTTTTCTTCTCAGTCAGTGAGAAAAGAGAACAACCTCTACTTTAAAAAGATTTTACAGAATTATGTGGAGAGAATTAAATTTCATTGTAGATAAAGATACCATAACAGAATATATTCAAATTCTAAACTGAACTAGGACAGATTATATCCTATGAAAATGGCAATAATAGGAGGAAATGTTTAAACAATTTCATTTATTATCTTGTGCCTCAGCCATGTGAACACACCATTCATATCTCCTGCCACAAGAAGCATGTGACTAATGGACCTACCTACTTGCTCCTCTGGATCCTGATCTATGTTCATGCTAAAGGCCCTCAATGTCCAGTATGTGAAGAGAACAGCATCCTAAGAGAAATGCAGATAGTTATTGGAATAAGTAGGCAGCATTATTGCTAAAGATTTCACTTGTGGTGACCTAGGAAAACATCCTAGTGGAGGATCCATTTATCCAGGATTTTACAAGTGAGATGGTTTAGGCACTGGAAAGATATCAGGGGTCTTGGCAATGCAGTTGGCAATGCCCATAATAACATCAGTTGATTGGTTACTGCAATGTTTAATTGTTCCTCTGTAGAGGGATAATGAGAAAGTAAGTTCATCTTTAACAAGAGGGCCACTTTGGTAGGCTATAAAGAAGCGTTTATCTCCTCTGGTAAAGAACAAACACTGCTGAGCAGCGAAAAAAGATCTGATTGAGTCACCAACAAAAACATTTCAATTTTTAGTCAAGGTGGGTCTGAAAGCCAAGGGTAGGGTCCTAGTGAGAAACCTAAAACCCTAAAATTTGGGTTGGAAAGATCTGGATAGATGGCCCTAAGAGAGATTGCTTTGCAGAATCCATAGGGCTTGCAGATGGAGTCAACTCTTCCCTAGTAAGATCATTGGTAGAATCAATACCATTAAAATTAATACTACCTAAAGCAATCTATAAATTCAATGCACTTCCCTTCAAAATACCAAAGGCATATTTCTCAGACCTACAACGAACTCTCCAAAAATTCATCTGGAATAAAAAAAGACCCTGAATAGCTGCAGCGAGCCTGAGAAAGAACAAAGTAGGTGGGATCTCAATACCAGATATCAAGCTATATTACAAAGCTACTGTTCTCAAAACTGCCTGGTATTGGCACAAGAACAGACATATAGATCAATGGAATAGAATAGAGAACCCAGAAATTGACCCAAACCAATATGCTCAATTAATATTTGACAAAGGAGGCAAGAACATGCAATGGAGTCAAGATAGTCTCTTCAATAAATGGTGCTGGGAAAATTGGACAGATATATGCAAAAAAATGAAACTAGACCACCAACTTACATCATACACAAAAATAAACTCAAAATGGATAAAGGACTTAAATGTAAGATGGGAAACCATAAAAATACTAGAGGAATTTAAAGGCAACAAAATCTCAGACATATGCCGAAGCAATTTCTTCACCGATACAGTTCCTAGGGCACTGGAAACTAAAGAGAAGATAAACAAATGGGATTACAATAAAAAGCTTCTTCACAGCAAAAGTAACCATCAACAAAGCAACAAGAAAACCCATTGCATGGAAGAACATATTTGCCAATTTTGTCACCGATAAGCGTTCAGTCTCCAACATTTATAGGGAACTCATACAACTTAACAAAAGGAAGATAAACAATCCAATCAAAAAATGAGCAAAGAACCTAAATAGACACTTTCCAAAAGAGGACATTCAGAAAGCCAAAAGTCATATGAAAACATGCTCAAAGTCACTAATCGTCCAAGAGATGCAAATCAAAACAACAGTGAGGTATCATCTCACACCTGTCAGAATGACTATCATCAACAAATCAACAAACAACAAGTGTTGAAGAGGATGTGGAGAAAAGGGAACCCTTCTGCACTGCTGGTGGAAATGCAGACTGGTACAGCCACTATGGAAAACAGTATGGAGTTTCCTCAAAAAATTAAAAATGGAACTCCCATTTGACCCTGTGATCCCACTTCTGGGAATATATCCCAAGAAACCAGAAACACCAATTGGAAAGGATATATGTACCCCTATAGCGGCACAATTTACCATAGCTAAAATTTGGAAACAGCCTAAGTACCCATCAGCAGATGAATGGATTAGAAAACTGTGGTACATCTACACAATGGAATACTATGATGCTGTAAAAAAGAAGGAATTTTTACCATTTGCAGGAACATGGATGGAACTGGAGAGGATTATGCTAAGTGAAATAAGCCAGCCAATGAAAGAAAAGTACCACATGATCTCACTTATTTATGGATAATAAAGACCATTATACACTGATGAACATAAATAGATACATAGACAGAACAGCATTGCACAGATTGTAAAAATACCGCTGGAAGATTGGGGAGGGTTGAGGGGGGGAGTTAAGAGATCAACTGAAGGACTTGTATGCATGCATATAAGCATAATTAATGGACACAAGACACTGGGGGGTAGGGGAAGAGGGGGGAAGGTCAAGGGAAAAAATAGAGACTTATCTAACACTCTTTGTAATACTTTAAGCAATAAAACAAAATTTTAAAAAAAGATCGTTAGTATTTCTCCTCCATTAGAAAGACCCCTCCTTGCAAAACAATGGTGCTCTCTTCAGGTGCTAATCTACCTGCTCTCTTAATAGCTAGGATAATAATTGGGTTAAACCATAGCATAACAAGCCTGGGATTTTATTGGGCCTAATAAAGAAGAGAAAATATTATATGCTAAAAGAGACACAAGAATGAGATAGAATAACTGGAAAGATGCAGGCAAGTAACCCTGGGATGGAATTTTTAGGGAGCTTGACAATAGATGCAGAGTAAGATAGGATAAGGAAGAATTCATTGACTTTGAGGTAATTTCTCAGAACATCACCAGGGGCAGGGATCCTAGGGGATAAGCAAATTCATTCTTAAGACAGCTATTAGAAGTCTGGAAAAAACAATGGCCAATGGTAAGTGAAGGAGAGATGACTGAGAAGTCCTGTCAGATGACGAAGGAAAGAATGAAGAAACTGATGGATATGGGCATGCTTGGGATAAATAAACAATGAAGCTAGAAGACCCAGCAGAAGATTACATTACATGTAAAAATACAGAAGACACACCATTCACCATGTCCCTTAGGATTCTGGAGCAAATCAGAGAATTCTGTGCCTTTTGAGGAATAGTTCCTGACATGTTATTTTGATGCTGCTATAGATGAAATAGTTAATAATGGCACACCAAGTGACCATGAGTCTAGAACTGTCTACCATGAGCTGGGTCTGCCAGACCCACCAAACCATAAAATTACATAGTCCCAGCAACAGTTTTTATAAGATGAAAATGTACATCTGGAATTGAAATCAAGGAGGATGAAAGGGCAAGAGTAAGACATGCAAACAGGTACTCAGGCCCTCATATTAAATGACACGGACAGACCAATACTATTCCCTAGCTCATATCTTTGATTAAATTGGTTGGGGGAGGGGTCACATAAGACCAGCTTAAAGGAGGAGGAGAAAAAAAGTTTAGTTTAAAATAGATTGGCTTAGTAAGTGGGTGCAAGCTAAAAAATTAATGGTGATTGCATTAAATTTATATTCAGGGGTGGTCTTGAAAGATTGGAGTTGAAAGATTGGAGATGAAAATATCTCAAAAAAACAGAGCCATGAACAATGCACATAGTCATTTAGTTTGGATGGAAGAAGTGGAACTAGATGAGAATATATACCAATTTCTGATTAGTGGCCAATGGCTTAGCTGAATGCTTAGATGCCTGGAAAGGAAAGGACTACAGAATCAGAGATAAATTCTGCTGTGAAGGCATGTGGGTGAACACATGGGTTTGAGCACAAAGTCATCAGCATTCACCAAAAAGAATCTACAATGGAAGAGGCACTGAATGACTATATAGCCAATGTCTTAGGCAATTTTTGTGAATTAGCTTTTGTTATCAATCACCTTGGAAGTGCCACTGGTGGCCCATGAAAGCAGAGGTTACAGTTGGAGTCAACAGTAAGGACTCCACTTAACAAAGCAAATCCAGCCACTGAATATCCCACCTGTTATTAACAGAGACCAGTGCTGACTCTCTAGTATGTCAAAATCCCTGCAGAAGACCAACAACTTGGTAACAAGTTGACAGCATTAGGCCTGTAACATCCCAGAAAGGCCAATGCTTCATCTTAAAGGGTTAGATAAGTACTTAGGGTATGCTTTTCTTTCCTGTCCACAGAGCCTTAGTCAATATTTACAATGCCTTATTCACAGGCACAGAATCCCACAGAGCACAGCACCTAATCAAGGGACCCACTTAACAGAAAAGGAGATGTGTGACTAGGCTATCCTAGGATCACATCCATCATAGGCTCCACTGTTTATATCACACACTAAAAAACCCAGTAGCAATAAATCTCCTAGAGTGCTGTACTGGGCTTCTAAAAACATCAATGAAGTACCAGCTCCAAGGCAACACTCTGAAAGGATGGAAGTCATCTTTCAAGATGAAGCACAAGTATTAAATTATAGACCTCTACCTGGTGCTGTGTTCTTGATGGGAATAATACATGAGTGTGTATTAACCAAGGAGTCAAATCATAAATATTTTAACTCTAGATTTTACTATGGTCTTTATTCTTTCACTAGTGGCCCAGAGCATGCAATTTGTGCACGGAGGGGGGTGGGAGGGGGGTGTCGGGGTGGGTGGGATGTTCCTCAGCCTGTACCTTCTCCAATATGGGACTCCTCTAGGGATGTCCAACTGCCAGTTTAGACCCGATTCCTGGGCCTAAACCAGCAGTCGGACATCCCTCTCACAATCCAGGACTGCTGGCTCCTAACCACTCACTTTCCTGCCTGCCTGATCACCCCTAACCACTCTGCATGCTGGCCTGCTTGCCACCAATTTTCCTCCTCCCTGCTGGCCTTCTCACCCTCAACTGCTTCCCCCCATCAGCTTGACCACCCCTAACTGCCCTCCTCTCCTGGCCTGATCACTCCTAACCATCTCTGCCTCAGCCCCACCACCATGGCTTTGTCCGGAAGGACGTCTAGAAGGTCTCCCAGAAGGTCTCCTAGTCTAATTAGCATATTACACTTTTATTAATATAGATTATTAATATAGATATCATTCTTTAACATGTTTATTGTTTTCTTTTTTAAATATGTATTTTATTGATTTTTCACAGAGAGGAAGAGAGGGGTATAGAGAGTTAGAAACTGATGAGAGAGAAACATTGATCAGCTGCCTCCTGCACACTCCCTACTGGGGACGTGCCCACAACTAAGGTACATGCCCTTAACCGGAATTGAACCTGGGACCCTTGAGTCCACAGGCCGATGCTTTATACACTGAGCCAAACTGGTTAGGACATGTTTATGGTTTTCTTTACCTTCTTGAATATAAATATACTAGGGGCCCTGTGCACAAAAATTTGTGCACTCAGGGGTTGGGGGTCCCTCAGCCCAACCTGTGCCCTCTTGCAATCTGGGACCCCTCGGGGGATGTCCACCTGCTGGCCATCCTGGGTGAGGGGCTGATGGCTGTTTGCAGGTTGGTCAAGCCCCCCAGTGGGGACCCTCACCCCATGGGGGTGTGGCCCCTGGGTGAGGGTCTGAGGGCCATTTTCAGGCTGTCCACAGCCCCTTCAGAGTTCAGGTCCCTACTGGGTGCCTGGCCAGCATAGGTGAGGAGCTGAGGGCTGTTTTCAGGTTGGCCACATCTTCTTCAGGGCTCAGGTCCTTACGGGTTGCCTGGGCAGCCTGGGTGAGGGGCTGAGGGCCATTTGCAGGCTGGCCACAGCTCCCATTGACCCAAGATCCCAGCAAGGCTGGCTGGAAGCAGGTTTCTGGGGTTTATTTATCTTCTATAATTGAAACTTTGTTGCCTTGAGTGGAGGCCACAGCCAGCCTAGGCAGGCAGTTTCCTCCTGTTTGCTCTAGCCTGTGGCTGCCAGCCTCCATCTTGGCTGAGTTAATTTGCATATTGTCGCTCTGATTGGCTGGTGGGCATGGCTTGGCTGGTGGGTGTGCCTTAGGTGTAACGAAGTGAGGGTTTATTTGCATATTACTTTTATTAGATTAGATTGTTATAATAATAATTTTAATGTTCTCTCTAGCTGTTTTCATAGTTTTTAATTTAATTTTTATTTTAAAAATATATATCATTTTTATAGTTTCTAGCTACCTGCCAATTTTTTTTAACTTTTCTTTTATCTAATTGTATATGGTGAGGGCACTTGTTTTATAATATATTCCTGATAATATCAATATCTCTAATTGTGATAGTTAATTTTATGTGTCAACTTGATTGGACTAAGGGGTATTCATATAGCTGATAAAATAATATTTTGGGGCATATCTGTGATGGCATTTCTGGGAGAGATTAGAATCTGAATTGCTAATCAAACAAAGCAGATGATTCTCCCCAGTGCAAGTTGGCATCACCCAATCTGTAGAGGGCCCAAATGAAACAAAAAGGTGGAGGAAGGGTGAATTTGCATTGTCTGTTTGAACTGAGACATATAACTTCTGTCCACTGATATTGGCACACCTGGTGCTTGGAATTTCAGACTCAAATTTGCCCTTATTCTCAGCCCTCAGACTTGGAATGAATTATGTCCCATGCTTTCCTGGGTCTCCAGCTTGCCGTGGCCGACTGTGGGACTTCTCAGCCTCCATCACCGTGCGAGCCAATTCCTATAATAAATCTCCTCTTATGTATAGAACATATTGGTTCTGTTTCCCTGGAGAATTCTAATACACTAATCTCTATATTTCTGTTATCTATTTATTTTTTCTTATGTTTCTCACGCTGTCCTATCTCTTCATGTGCCTAGTTATTTTGAATTAGCCACTAGATGCTGTACTTGAAAAATTATTTGAAGAAATAATTTGAGTTTTAACTTGATAATATTTTCCTTCAGGGAATATTTTTATTTGCTTCAGTCAAATGCTTAATACTTTGGGATACTGGAAGCGAGGAACATTTTAATATAAATTCAAGTTTTAAGATTTTCTAGATCATTTGGGTGATGTGAAACTTGGCCACATACCACCCTAGGGCTTGCTTATTCCCAGTCCATTCTTACTCTTACCAGATGTACCGGTTAATAATACAGGTGTTTTTTTAATAGATGGAGTTACACATATGTTGATACATATGCGATTTGATATGTATGCTTCTTGTATTGAAAACAAGCTTCAAAACTCCATAATCCAATTTGCTGAAGGTGTTAACATCATAGATATTATTACATTTTAAAATGTCTAAAAAAAGAGCATTTGCAGGAAGTTATAATTCATCACTTTATTTTGAAAAAAAGTGCTGCTGAATACTTTAGGAAGCTTATGGTGAACATGCTCCATCTCAAGACACTTGTGAAAGCTGGTTTAAACACTTTAAAAATGATGATTTTGATGTGAAAGACAAAGAACATCCAGGTCAACCGAAAAAGTTTGAAGACCAACAATTACAAGCATTATTTGATGAAGATGCATGTCAAACTCAAAAACAACTTGCAGAAATATTAACTATTGCTCCGCAAACAATTTCCGATCATTTATAAGCAATGGGAAAGATTTTAAAGGAAGGAAAATGGGTGCCACATCAACTGAACAAAGACAAATGGAAAACCGAAAAGTCATCAGTAAAATGATGCTTCCATGGCATGAAAGAAAATCTTTTTTGCATCGAATTGTGACTGGCGATGAAAAATGGATTTATATTGAGAATCCCAAATGCACAAAATCATGGGTTGATCCAGGTCAACCATCAACATTGACTGCAAGGACAAATCGATTCGGGAAGAAGACAATGCTCTGCTTTTGGTAGGATCAGGAAGATATAGTGTATTATGAGCTTCTAAAACCAGTTGAAACTGACCATTACTGGCAACAAATAATCAATTTGAACCACGCTTTGATCATGAAATGACCAGAATGTTCCAGAAGGCACAGCAAAGTAATTTTGCTTCATGATGACGCACCATCATACACTTCAATACCAGTTAAAGACATGTTAAAAGATCTTGCCTAGGAAGTATTAGCCCACCCGCTATATTCACCACACCTTGCTCCTTCAGATTCCCACTTGTTCTGATCGATGGCACATGCACTTTCTGAGCAGCACTTCAAAACATACGAAGTGGAAAACTGGGTCTCTGAATGGTTTGCCTCAAAACAAGAAAAGTTCTATTGGGATGGTATCAACAAATTACCTGAAAGACAGGGTGAAATGTGTAGCTAGTGATGGACGTTACTTTGAATTAAAGCACTTTTGATGTTCCTCTTGAAATTATTGTGTTTTCTTTGATTACAAAATCTATTATTAACCAGCACACCTAGTACAGGCCAGCTCTGCATAACCAAACAGAAGACATTTCTCAGAATCAACCCCATTAGTGAGTCACAAATGTTGAGGTTTGTTTCCCTGTGACTTTTAGGTGACCAGAGGCAAAGCTCACTATCTCAGCTATCTCTTATGCAACCTTAAGGCAAAAACTGTTTAAATACTTTTTAAAAAAAATCTCTCTAGATTCCCAGCCTCTGGTCTGATCATGTTGTTAGCATGTTGGTATATTTTCTTTCTTTTTTTTCCCCCTTAACCTTCCCCCAGCCTCCCCTACCCTCCAGTGTCTTATGTCTATTGATTATGCTTATATGCATGCATACAAGTCCTTCAGTTGATATATTTTAAAAAATGTGGTACCATCTCACACCTGTCAGAATGGCTATCATCAACAAATCAACAAATGACAAGTGCTAGAGAGGATACAGAGAAAAAGGAACACTCGTGCCCTGCTGGGGGGAATGCAGACTGGTGCAGACACTGTGGAGAACAGTATGGAGTTTCCTCAAAAAATTGAAAATGGAACTCTCATTTGACCCAGTGATCCCACTTCTAGAAATATATCCCAAGAAACTAGAAACACCAATCATAAAGAATATATGCACTCCAATGTTCATAGCAGCAAAATTCACCATTGCTAAGATTTGGAAACAGCCTAACTGCCCATCAGCAGATGAGTGGATTAAAAAACCCTGGTACATCCACACAATGGAATACTACACTGTGGTAAAAAAAAATTAAAAAAGAAGGAATTCTTACCATTTGCAACAGCATGGATGGAACTGGAAAGCATTATGCTAAGTGAAATAAGCCAGTCAGAGAAAGATAAATATCACATGATCTAACTCTTTTGTGGAATATAATGAACAACATAAACTGACGAACAAAAACAGATCCAGAGACATAGAAGCATCGATCAGACCGTCAAACCTCAGAGGAAAGGTTGGGGAGGGTGGGGGTAAGGGGAAGAGATCAACCAAAGGACTTGTATGCATGCATATAAGCCTAACCAATGGACACAGACACCAGGGGGTTGATGGCATGAGTGGGGGGATGGGTAGGGCAATAGGGGTATAAGGACACATATGTAACACCTTAATCAATAAAAAAAAAAAAAGTGCTTTACTTTCCCCCTAGGAAATGTTTAGCTGTTTTCAATGGCACATGTGGTCAGAATTACTTAATCCAACATTCCTACAAGTAGAAGTTCTATGACATTTAAATTCTAGGAAACCAGATAACATCAGTAATATTTAAAAAGAAAGGGAATATGTGGTTTGACAATATGAAAGAGGTGTGTTTACTGATATCAATTTAAAGTTGAAGGGCAATCATAGGAATAAAAGAATCTATACTTCTAAGTATCTTCAGAAGCCAGACCAACAACAACAACAACAACAATAACAAAAACAGGCTAAATTGCAGGAAAATAACTTAAAAAAAAACCCTGTTAATAATTAGACTTCCAGGCTGGGAAAGCTTGCTTTAAGCATTACTGAGCTGCCTAACCCTGGATAGAGTCAGCTGGCCCTTACATAGGATCTGAGTCAGCCCATTTGAGATCCTAGTAAGTGATATCCCAAGAGGAAATGGAGATGATGTCTGAGTTATGCATGTAGTCTACAAAAGAGTAAACAATTATAATGAATAACTTAGGTTCAGACTTCAAGGAGATAACATTTTAAGACCCACTTCTTGTGCAATCTCTCTGATTGAAATGTCTCACAAGCAAAATTCTAGAAATGAAATGTATTCTCTCTCTCTGCCCTTTGAACATTAATTTTTATGTATATTTGTTACAGTTCAAGATCCAGGATAATGCCCTGTAAACAGGGAGTAGCTATTAGCACATTAATTAGGATTCTCTTTATAGTCCTACTGAGAAATGTATTTGTTTGGATTAAATCATTTGCCCTGAGAATTTCAATTTTCCTGTTGAGTAAGAGGCCCTGTTATAACTGCAAACTACAATTTATGCTTAAGCACATTTTCACACACTTTCTATGTTTAAGTATTGTCTCTTACTGAGGAGAATAAATGACTCAAAAAGAATGAAAGAAGCTCAAATTCATGCTGAGAAGTCATTCGTTGGGTTGGCAATAGAGGTGTAAACATGACCCAAGATAACAAATTTTCTAAGAACTACTATTCAATGTGTAAATGCTTGAAAGCAAATCTTATTTCCTTTTCAAGTCTATATAAGCCAGAGCTTATTCTAAATTACCGTGATTTCCTCAAATGCTGCTATCAGAAATAGGGGAAATGAAAGGTGATTTTTATTATTATTATTTCCTAAATTAGAATGTGCATAAAAATATTATGCCTTGCAGTTATCTTAATGAGCAGGGCCATCCGGAGAGAATTCTGATACCTTTATTCAATCTGTGCTCCTGTAGACACACATGTTAACTTTATAACACTTTATACTCCCAATAAAATAAGCTGCTGAGAGCTGATTTCCCTTGGAGAGGTTTACCTCACTTATCAGAGAGGAAAGTTTCAGGCTATAATTCAGCTTTCCAAGACTGCAGTTGCACACTATGGAGGTGCAAGGATTTTGTAGTGTATCTTCTAGCTAAAGTGTAACCAGCTTGAATGGTACCACATTACTGCCATTTCTCCTGCTGATGTGGTACTTATCAGGAGAGCTGCAAAATATATCACTGACCAATCCTCCTTTCCTTTCCCTTTTAGCTGCTTTGTTTTTCTATAAAGAGAAAAACAACAGGTCATATGGATATGGCTTTGTCCTTGCCCAACAAGAATAAAACATCAGGAAGGCTGAATGAACTATAGTAGATCATAAAACAAACCTTAGTAACTACTGCAACAAATAATGGAAATAGTGGAAATGAAGGCAATATAAGAAAGAAATGCATTGTAGACACATTAAAGTACTTATAGCCAATGACTCTAAGAAAGATAATAATAACAAAACAAGTTATCATTTGTAACTTACTTAGTTTTTTATTTTGTGTTAGGTATCCTCCCAGGTGTTTAAAAGCAACCTTTGGGCCAGTATTTTCAAATTGGGTGATAATATTTCCATTTTATAGAATAAAACTGAGTTTAAAAAAAAAAATCAAATGATGTTGCCAAACACAGCCAGATAGTGATAGGGCAGGTATCTAGATGCAATTCCTGTGTACTCAATTTCATCAATTCCTGATTTAATTCCTATTTTATCCTACACCAGTACCAGTGAAATAAAAGATACAGAATGAGATCTGAAAGCCTAATCTTCAGCAACAAGTAAAAACACATTAATCTTATATATCATCTGTGCTATTGAATCATAATGAAACTTTTAATAAGAATATTATTATAAGGAACAAGATATAAGGGAAATAGATCCAGATGAAACTAAGAGCAACTAGTAATATGCTGTAGTTTAAGAGCTGAAATTAATTTTTCTTTACTTTTTAATTGCAGTTTAGATTTAATAGTTTATGTTAGTTTCAGATGTATACCATAGCGATTAGACAATCATTTACTTTACAAAGTGTTTCCCCTAATATTTCCAGTACCCAATTGGCACCAAACATAGCTATTATAATACTAGAGGCCCAGTGCATGGATTCATGCACTGGTGGGGTCCCTTGGCCTGGCCTGCACCTTCTTGCAATCCAGGACCCCCAGGGGGGAAGTTGGACTGCCAGTTTTGACCTGATCCCTGCAGGCCAGGTGCAGGGATCCCACCAGTGCATGAATCTGTGCACTGGGCCTCTAGTATGTATATAAGATCTTTGGTTAATCTCTTCCCATCCTTCCATCACCCCTATTCCCTCTGAGATTCATCATTTTGTTCCATGCTTTCATGATTGTGCATTGAGCATCAGCCCCCTGGTGGCCATTGCATGTCATAGCTACCAGTTGAATGGTTGAACAGTCAGAATGGTCGTTTAGGCTTTTATATACATAGATTATTGACTATGCTTCCTGTTCTGTACTCTACATCACCATGACTATTTTGTTACTACTAATCTTTACTTCTTAGTCCCTTCACCTTTATAACTCAACCCACAATTCCCCTCCTTTCTGGCAACTATCAGTTTATTCTCTGCATCTATGACTCTGTTGTGTTTTTTGTTGTTGTTGTTATTGTTCATTTATGTTGTTCTTCAGATTCCATATGTCTGTGATATCATATGATATTTGTCTTTTTCTGACTAACATTTAACTTAGCATAATATGATTTAATTTTAAGAGTAACTCTCTATAGACCTCTATTTTCTAACTTGTTAGGTTGAAATTTGTCAACTTTAGACCTCTCAACATCTTATCCCTCATTAGGTTTAGAGATATCTCCCCCTTATGAGTCTTGTGGAAGGCACAGCCTACTTCATTTTGCAGCTGAGATGTGTCTCCTGAGGCAGTGTATGGTTGCGTTTTGTGTTTTGATCCAATCTGCTACTCTGCAATTTTATTAGTGAGTTTAGTCCATTTACATTTAGAATGATTATTGACATAGGAGAATTTTCTATAGCTATTTTTAGTTTTTGATTTCTGGTGATTCTATGTCTTCATTGTTTGTTTTTCCTTGTGTTTCTGTGTGTCATTTTAGTTTGGTGGTATTCTGTAATTTTTCCTCTGTTTTCTGTTTTTAAGTTACTTGTCTCAGTTTTGGATTTTGTGTGTGTGTGTGTGTGTGTGTGTTGGTGGGTGGTTACCATTAGGATTATGCAAAAGAAAAAGTTTCATATATACAGTAGTCCTTTTTCTTCTGAATGCATCTATCTCCATTCCCCTTTGAAAATTCAGACCTTTACCCTTTCTCATTTTATGTTTTTGTCACAAATTGTCATTATTTATGCCATGATCTCATTTCTAAATTGCAATAGCTAGTGTCTTCTCTTTTTAAAAATGTTTTTACATCCTTTAAAATTTATATATTTAAGTGTACAGTACACATTTCTGAAAAAGAGTTGCAATATTCTACTTTTGCCTGTCTATAAGTAATCTTACCCATTGTTTTATATCCTTTTGCTCTTTGTTTGAGATAGAATAACCCCTTTGAGTATTTACTGTAATGGAGGTCTTATGGTAACAAATTCCCTCAGCTTCTGCATGTCTGGAAAAGTCTTTATTCCCTTCCTAACAAAAGGATAACTTTGCTGGATATATTATCCTTGGCTGGTAATTTTTCTCTTTCAGTAATTTGAATATTTGATTTCACAATCTCCTAATTTATACGGTTTCTGCTGAGAAAACTGATGATAGTCTAATGCAGTTTTCTTTATAGGTTACTGTCTTCTTTTTCCTCACTGCCTTGAGAATTTTTCTTTGTCATCAATTTTTGACAGTTTTAATAAAATGTGCCTTGTAGAAGGCCCTTTTGGATTGAGACAATTAGGTGTTTTGCTTGCTTCTTGGACTCAAGGATCTTGTTTTTTCCATAGGTTTGGGGAGATCTCACCAACTATTTGTTGAATAAATTCTGTTTCCTTCTCTCTCCTTTCCTTCTGGTATACCAATTATCCTTATATTACTCTTTTTGATGGAACCAGTTCTCATAGAATACTTTATTTATTTATTTATTTATTTATTTATTTATTTATTTATTTATTTATTTTTACTCTCAAGTCTCTTTCTTCTTCCATTGGCATCACTTCTAGATTTCTATCTTCAATATAATTAATTCTTTCCTCCATCTGGTCAGCTATGTTTCCTAAGCTCTCTAGTTCATTCTTTACCTCTTCTATTTAATTCTTCACCTACAGAATTTCTCTTTTAAAGTTTCAATCTCTTTGGTAAAATACTTGTTTATTGATTTTATTTCTTAGTTCATTAAACTACCTATCCATGTTTACTTGTATCTTGACTTTTTTTCCTCACTATGGAAACTGCAGAAGGTAGCTACTTACCTTACCAGTATTTCTTGCTTGAACACTAAACTTGGGCTCAGATATTGTACATCCTGATAGAATTTTATTTTCCCCAACTTTATTGAGATATAACTGACATAAAACATTATATAAGATGTATATTGTTATGATTTGATACACATAATATATTGTATAATGATTAGCAGAGTTAGTTAAAAACTCTATCACCTTATATAACTACTTCTATATGTATGTAGGGAGAACATTTAAGATATACTCTTTTACCAATTTTCAAGCACATTATACATTATTGTTACCTATAGTCTTCATGCTGTACATTAGATCCCAGAATTTATTTATCTTATAACTGGAGGTTTGTATCCTTTGACCAAAGTCTCCTGAGTTCTCCCAAACCCAGCCCTGGCAATCACCATTCTAAGTTCTATTAGTTCAGCTTTTTATTAGATTCCATAAGCAAATGGAATCATATGGTATTTGTCTTTATCTGCCTTGCTTCACCTAGCATAATGTCCTTGAGGTCCATCCATGTTGTCACAAACTGCAGGATTTTCTTCTCATGGCTGAGTAATATCCCATTGTATATATATATAACACAATTTATTTATCTGTTCCTTCATAGAGGGACATTCAGGTTGTTTCCATATCTTGGCTATTGTGAATAATGCTGCAATAAACATGAGGGTGAATATATCTTTTTAATATATGCATTTTCTATGTATATATACCCAGGAGTGAGAATGCTGCATCATATGATAGTTCTATTTTTAACTTTTTAAAAAACATCCATACTATTTTTCATGGTGGTTCTATTAATTTACATTCCCTCCAACAGTGCACAAGGATTCTTTTTCCTCCACATTCTCACCAATGCTTGTTAGCACTTCTCTTTTTTTAAATCATAGTCATTCTAACAGGTGTGATGCAACACCTCATTTTGGTTTTGATTTTCATTTTACTGATGAAAAAGTTTGAGCACCTATTCATGTACTTATTGCCTATTTTTTTTTACCTATATGTCTGAAAAAGTGTCTGCCCATTTTTAAATCTAATATTTTTTATTTGCATTATATGAGTCTTTAACATATTTTGGATACTAACCCTTTATAAGACAAGTGGTTTGTAATATTTTCTCCCATTAAGCAAGAAGCAAGTTGCCTTGTCTTTTTAAAATATTTTCTCTGTATTTTTAAATTTTATATTTATTTTTGAAAATATTACAAATGTTCCCCTTTTTACCCTATAGACCCCTCCACCCTACACCCATCCCACTTCCAGACCTTCACAGCACTATTGTCTATGTCCATGGTTATGCATATATACATATAATTCTTTGGTTAATCTCTTCCTGCCTGCCCCTTCCCTCTGAGATTTGTCAGTCTGTTCTATGCTTCTATGTTTCTAGATATATTTTGTTGCCTTTTCAAGTTGTTGAACTTCAGAAGAGTATTGCTCCCACAATCCTGTGACTTATGCCTTTACACTAACTAACACATAATTTTCTATTTAGGAAAAGGGAATTGTTTCACGAACAGCTGACTTATTGATCTATTACTGACCTGAGATTTGTGAGAGCTAAGAAAATGTACACCACTTCTCACTAGCTGGAATGTGTAGTCACTGTCATCTCCCTAAGTCCAGAAATATATGCTCTGTCTGGAAAGGTAACTGAACCTATAGGAAAAGTCAACACCACCACCAACCACATGCCATAAAGCCCCATCTCTCCTATCACGTGGTCACTCAGGTAGTATTCAGATGACCTTTAAGAGAGGACATCTGCAGCCTCATGTAACCCACAGGCTTGCTTTTGCTCCAGAGGCAATCAAACTGGGTCTCCACATAACAACATCTGAACCTTAAGAAGAAAATTGAACATATTTCCTTTATCACATTTTCCCTCTGTTTTTTTTTTTCTTCTTCAAAGCACCATTATTTTCTTAGTGATTGAAGTACTAAAGCCTTCCTTTCCCATGTTTCAGTTTATGTAACGGTATAGAAATTGTCTGGGGATGGGGATAGTATATCTTTCTTTCTTTCCCCGTGTCTCTAATTAAGGGTCATTTGCTCCTACTTCATCTCATATCCCCTTCAAAATAGTTCTAATTTTCACATTTCCTCTTTTAATATGAAATATTATACATCAATCTTTCCAAAACTCCTTTCCCTTTCAAACTTTTAAGAACTTACCCTGTGGAGGAAAGAGAACTTACCTCTGATATACAGAAGGCAAATTCCTCTCTCTGATGTTCAGCTTCACCTGGAATCTAGTCCAGTTCAAATATCAGATGAAAAAGAACTCACAGGCATGAACCACAGTGTGGTGGTGGTTGCAGGTGGAAGGGAGGTAGGTGGAGGTGGAGGAGGGTATGGGGGCATAAGTAGAGGTGGAAATAATAAATAAATAAATAAATAAATAAATAAATAAATAAATAAATAAACTATTTAGAATTAAAAAACATTTTGAAACACGGCAAATGAGTTCTTAGGCAAGTTCAGTGTTCTAAATCATATAACACTCTGCTGTGGTAGATGAATTATGATCTCAGACTTTTAAAAAGCAATCACTCTTTCCTGTGCTAATACCCTAAAAATTACAAGATGTAATTCCCACTTATACTTGATGTTTTTAAGCCATTATCTGGTTGCATATTCTTTTGGACACCCAGTTTGACAAAGGAGTCAGTCAAAAGTGGTCATTTTATCTTCATACATATTTACCCATTTGTTTCTGAGGGAAAATTTCAGTGCACTCACCTGCTTGTAAAGGCAGAATCCTCTCCATGAAATTCAAATGTAGGTTACTTTATTTTGGACTCATTTTCTATGTATAGTTAGAGGTAGATTTATGAGTTGCAGAAGGAAAGGAGTGGGTGAGAAAAGATAAAAAATACGGTAAGTAGTGCTCTAAAGGGTCCTTATTACTAAGTCATATAGACAGATTTTGAATGATACATCAGCACAGAACTTTAAGATCACACATAGGAAACAGAACGTAAGTGAAGCATGGACCTAATTTACTGTTTTGCCAAGGTCACTGGTATATAGAAATACAATAAAATGATCACCTTTGTCTCAGAAAAGGTACCCAAAATACATATGATGAGCTAGGTTCCTAAAACCCTGGGATACAAAACTCCCCTATGGTGTTATAGCATTCACTCTGCCAGTCATCACCCTTTCGGTTTTAAGTTAAAGGAAGCAATTCAAATTTGCTTAGAGAAAAGAAGAAATTGCAAATTCACATAATTCAGAAGGGATGAGCATAGTGTAGAAAAGACTAGAACCAATGTATTGCCACTTGTTCCCTTTACTCTCTCTTCTCTACTTTCTCTTCTTACAGTCAACATTCTCTATTATCAGAGAACAGTTTCTATAAGTGATACTTAAAAGTTTTCCAAAAAATCCATTTATGCCAAAAATCCATTTATGCCAAAAAAATCTTGTACATCAAGCTTGTCAAACTCATGGTCCATGGGCCGCAAGCCTCATTTATTTGGCCCATGTTAGCCTTTGAGCTTGACATGCCTGCTGTACATTCTAAGGTAAATAAAAACTTTAAATAAATACAAAAACTGCTTCAATGTGCCTATCTTAGAGCTCTAGAGTACAATTATGAACAATGCATGTGCATCAATCTAATAATAGAGGAATATGCAAATTAGCCACGACACCATAATGTCATGACCAATCTACAAGCAGCAGAGAGCTACAGGAGGGCGGGGCAGCAAGCTATGAGTGGGGAGAGCTAGAGGAAGGGGGTGGGGGCAGTGAGCTACCAGTGGCAGAGAGCTACCAGCGGCAGTGGCCAGGGTGGTCAGCTGAGGCAAGCAGCAGGGAACTACTTGCACATGGATTCGTGTACAGGGCTACTAATATACTTCATAAAACAAGAAAATATTTATTTCAGTTTCCCATACCAATGTACTTTTTAAAATATTAGCTGAACCTAACTCCTGTTCAATACACAAAATAAAAGCTAAAATGTATTGAGTGCTTACTTTTATGATTTACTTATATTATCTCATTTAATTCTCACAACAACCATACTGTGTAATAAATTTTATTATTTCCATTTTACAGATAAGAAGTTACAGCATAGAGAAGTTCAGTAGCTTTTCCAAGGCCATACTGCTAGGAAGTGGTAGAGCTGGGAGAAGTAATAGAAATTCTATATAGAAAGTAATCAGCATAGAGGGAGTATTTATATTTATTTGCTATTTGATCTAAAGTTAATTTATGTTTTCCTTCACATTCAAATCTGTTCTCTCTTTAGTTTTAGAATGTGGACCTTAACGAATTTATAAAATCAGTGACACATGCCCCCAATAGGGCACATTTAACCCTATTTGCAGCTTAATAAAAGAAAAAGCACAACATTGAATAGAGAGGGGGAAAAAAGATATTGATATGGTCCAGTGACTATAATTAACGCAAGGTTGATTGTAAAAAATATTGCAATGTTTCATGTTACATTGGCTTCTTTAATATGTTTGTTAACAACACAGACATTGTAATTAAAAGGACAATTGGACCAAGAAATGTTAGTTGGTAGCTTGTCAATTACTATGAAGCAGAAACAAGTAATCTGTCTCTCACTCATGCTAAACATGCTACTCTCTCAATAGCTAAATATATGTTCTAGTTATGTACAAAGTGACAAAACAAAACAGGAAACTCTGATAAGCTAGAGGTGGGAAAAAGTAATATTTCTACCAATTCTTCTCTATTTAGCATAGTTATAGTAGAAAATATCTTTCAACTGAAAATGAATAAAGATCCTAAAATATTGTATTCATGTTCAGTATTACCGTGATAAAGAGAGGCTACCAAAGTGAAGATTTTTCTCATTATACCTTTACTCTTGTATTCTTCACTCTGTCAAAATATTTTGTCATGCCTCAGCATTTCTTCTGTGAGTCAGGATAGCTTTTTTCTCTTAGCTTATCACAGAAGCAATTTCAATTAATAAAACAGCCTCCTTATATTTGCAAATGAAGTAATTCAAGCTGATGTCACCAGCAGAGCAAGATGCCATGGGACTTAGCTCATGTATTACTTAATTTAACAAAGCATTATAATTAGAAGTGTAACTCTGGAAATTACCTAGAATATGCTCATAAACTAGCAATCACCTATGCTGTCACCAGCGCAAATGAAAACTTAACACACATTTAATAATTTCTGCATGCAAATTTAGAGCACATTATTCAGAACTTGTGGCAATAAATCATATGCCATTATTTAATCTACAATGCTTACCTTTCCTATTTTACTATATGCAGTCAAAATTATTGAATTTACTCCTAAGTATTTTAATTTTTAAGGTATGAACTTAAGTCTTTATATATTAGTGTGTGAATGCCTATCTTAAATTTTTTGTGTGAAACTTTTCATTTATAGTTCTTCAGCTAGCTTCTCTTCCTTTTAGCCAACCCTATATTTAATAATCTCTTCACCCTTCAATCTCTGGCAATGCTTCTGATAAAATTCAATCTCAAAGATAAAATAATACAACAGTATATTTGTCTATGTCTGTTAACTAATTTCACTTAGGTCTGCAATATTTAAAAGCTAGTATCATGTGGACCATTTTTGTATATGAATCTTCTATATGTGCTTCAGGGGTAATGTTCTCTGTGGAAAGAGGCAGCAAAAGCATCATTGGCCATTTTAGGAGGCATTTGAACATCTTCACAGGAATCTGCCTGGTAGAGGCTGTGTGTGAATCTGTGCAAACGTGGGTGTGCCTACCCCCTGTGTGAGTTCACAGGGAAAGACAAGAAGAAACTAGAAGTTGATAAATCCTTCTCATTCTGCACTTAGTGATACATAATGGTCAGTAGGGTCAGAAGTCTTGCCTAAAGAACCTTGAACTTCTGTTCTGTCCTTAACTAATATCCTGACTCTGATATGAAAACTTCAACATGCAAGGTTGAAATCAGACAACCAAAAAAATAATAATCAGAGGTCTTTAATTTATTTGGTTTATTTTAATATGGCTTGATCCAGCCATCTCCTTCCTTAAGAATATTTATATTTTTCCCTAGCCTATGTGGCTTAGTTGTTTGGGCGTAATCCCATGCCCTGAAAGTTGATAGTTTGATTCCAGGTCAGGACACAGGTTATGGATTCAATCCCCACTAGGGGGTGTGAAGGAGACAACTCTCACATTGTTTCTCTCTCACACATTGATGTCTCTTTCTTTCTTTCCCTTTCTCTCTCTCTCTCTCTCTCTCTCTCTCTCTCTCTCTCTCTCTCTCTCTCTCTCAAAAACAAAAATAATTTTTTTTTAAAAAACAATGTGTATATTTTTATCCACTCATCCATTGATGGACACTTGAGCTGCTTTCCTAACTGCTCCCCTGCCAGCCTGATCAACACCTAACTGCCCTCCCCTGTAGGCATGGTCACCCCTAACTGTCCTTCCTTGCAGGCCTGGTGGTCCCTAACTGCCCTCTCCATCTGGCCCAATCACCCCAAACTGCCCTCCCCTGCTGGCCATCTTGTAGTGGCCATCTTGTTACCACTTGGGGGAAGCCATCTTGTGCAAGGTGTGATGGTCAATTTGCATATCACCTCTTTATTATATAGGATTATTATATAGGATTACAGATGTCTCACTTTCTTTTCCTACTCCACACTCCTCACCACACAGTTTCTGCACCACCCCAGGCCTTCACCACCTTATTGTCTGTGTTCATGGACAATGCATAGGTGCATATAAGTTCTTTGGTGAATCTCTTCCTAACTCCTCCCCTTTGTCCGCACTTTTTTGTTTTGTTTTGTGGGGTGTTGTTTTTTTTTTTGGGGGGGGGTGTTGAGTTGTATAAGTTTTCTATAAATTTTGGATATTAATCCCTCATGAGATGTATCATTGGTGAATATGTTCTCCATTCAATGGGTTTTCTTTTCATTTTGTTGATGGTTTTCTTTGCCATGCAAAAACTTTTTAGTTTGATGTAGTCCCATTTCTTTTTCTTTTGTTTCCCTTGTTTGAGGAAACATGTTAGAAAAAAATATAGCTATGTCAAATGTCTGAGATTTTACTCCTTATGTTTTATCCTAAGATGTTTATGGTTTTGAGTCACACATTTAAGCCTTTAATTAATTTTGAGTTTATTCTTCTTTATGGTATAAGAATGTGGTTTAATTTCTTTTCTTTTTTTTTACATATATCTGTCCAACTTTCCCAAAGCTATTTATTGAATAGACTATCTTTACCCCACTGTATGTTCTTGCCTCCTTTGTTGAATATTAATTGGCCATTAAAAATGGATTTATTTCTGGGCTCTTTATTCTGTTCCCTTGATATGTCTGTTTTTAAGCCAGCCCCATTTTGATTACTATGGCCTTGTAGTATAGTTTGATATACCAGGTTGCGTGATTCCTCCAACTTTGTTTTCTTTCTCAAGATTGCTATAGCTATTCAGGATCTTCATGGTTCCATATAAATTTTTGGAATAGTTGTTCTAGTTCTGTGACATATGCCATTAGTATCTTGATAGGAATTGCATTTATTAGTTTCTTTTTTATAATTGGTTAATTAATTATAAGCTTCAATAAGGCAAAAAAATATTTTTTTCAGTAACATTAAACCTTTGATGCATGGTTCTTCTAGTGATGATTCAGAAGGCTGAAATGATCAGGTCTAAGGTAATTTACTGTTAATATTACAAACTTAATATGATACTTATAATGAAGTTTTGATAACAGTTGGGTATCCATTATCAATACTTTTTCTGAATGAAAAATACAAATAGTGATTGCTACAAATCAATCCAACTGTAAAAATGTAGAATATCAATAAAAGTTTTCTAAAAGACTTCTTAATGGTAACATTGGCATTTGCAAATCAAATCAAGGTAGATTGTATTCACTATGAAAAATAATGTTTAGTTGCTTTAACAAATGTAGATCATAAAATAGTTTGTCATGGAAGTTGTTTAAAACAAAATGGTCAGATAGGCATACAAAAATGCTATGATATCCAAGAGCTGGAAAGAAAAAAAAAAGCCCAGCAGCACAATGAAATTATATGTATCAAAAATCTTAAAAACATTTTACCCTTTGATCCAACAAATACTCTTTTATGAATTTATTCTAAGAAAATATCAAACAAGTGAACACAGATAATATCAATGGTCTTCATATACAGGGTCATTTGGTAACTTTATATACCACTGAAGACAATCCTATATAATAAAGAGGTAATATGCAAATTAACCCTCACACCCTCACAGGATGGTTGCCTATGACCAAGCTGGCAGGGAGGTCAGTGAGGGACAACCAAACAACTGAACAGCAGACTGTATGGGGCAACCAAGCTGGCGGGTGGGGGGGGGGCATGAGGAGCAATCAGGCTGGCGGGGGGATGTGGGAGGCAATTGGGGGTGACCATGCCAGCATGCAGAAGCAGTGAGGGGTGATAAGGTCAGCATTGGGGGAGGCAGTTAGGGGCAACCAGGCAGGCAGGCAGGTGAGTGATTAGGAGCCAGTGGTTCAGGATTGTGAAAGGGATGGTCCAGATTGGAGAGGGTACAGGCTGGGCTGAGGGGACGCACCCTCTGTGCACTAATTTCATGCACCAGGCATCTAGTAATATTGTAATTGTCATATATGCAATTTACATGGAAAGATGTGAGTGGTATAATAAGTCAAAAATCAAGTTATGCAACCTTATGTAAAACATAATAGCAAGCCCTGACCGGTTTGGCTCAATAAATAGAGTGTCAGCCTGCGGACTGAAGGGTCCCGGGCTCGATTCCAGTCAAGGGCATGTACCTTGGTTACGGGTACATACCCAGTGGGGGATGTGCAGGAGGCAGCTGATCAATGAATCTCTCTCATTGATGTTTCTGACTCTCTATCCCTCTCACCTTCTTCTCTGTAAAAATCAATAAAATACATATATTAGCAAATATGTTCCTATTCATCAAACATGTACCTACATATATTTGGGATTAAAAAATAGGTTGTGGACAGATGTGGCTAGTTTAAATTTAGTTCTGTTTATGCATATTTTTCTAAGGTTTATATGATGAATATGTATAACAAGTATAAAAAACATTTTTAAATACATAGTGTAACATTCTTTCTGGGATGGTTTAAGTTAAGTAGTATCACTGTGACTTATGCTATCAGGTCATGTATTTTAGTGTGCTCTCTTAAGAGGTCTAGGAATCAGATGATTTTCTGGTCTTTAACTTTTTAAATTAGCCTCATGCTCTGTCATTGTGGTTCTGTTTTTTATGCCTCACTCTATATCTGCCTAGCTAAAATATTTGCATTTCCATGTGAATAATTTCCACAGAATTTAAATTTTACTGTAAGTTTTATTATTCTATACTTGCCTTATGAATTTGATTTATATTAATATGCATAATGAATAAAATGGTTTGACTAGTCCTTTAATCTGCAATTATTCCAATAACATTATAAGAAGTCAGTTTCCTCTTAATATGAGATACTGATTCTCTGGATGTTAATTTTGCATACAAATGAACAGAAATATCAGAAAGAAAAAATTCAGAAGACAAAGAACTGAAAAAAATAAAGATTTCAATATGTTTGAGATCATTTTTTATCTATCAGTAAACAGCACATTTCTTTGAAAATTTTTAGGGTTGTTTTTAGCCTATGAACCAAGTCACTTGTATGATCTGTTTCAAAGCATAATCTTCTTGAACAAAATAACATGATGTTTAAAATTATGGAAATGCCCTAGGTGAAAAATGTAGAGTTATTTTTATGGATATTATGTGCTTATTATCATGTGAAAGTGATAAATAAAAGATATAGGGCTAGAAGGTAAATCTTGCATTTTCTCTTAGCCATGAACCTTGATAAATGGGCATCCTGAAGTGTCTGCATATCATCTTTGATGTTCTTCCAGCTAAACACATGAATATGAGCCTTCTTCTCACTTTTATCTAAAGTCTATTTTACAATGTGCTTCACTGAGCTAGCTGCTAGTGAAGGGACACACAAGTGTTTGACCCTCTTGTGTTGTATTAATTTCTCACTGAATGTATTTTACTGAGCAAAAACAGGCAATGTCCCTTCTCTCACCCTCTTTATCCTTATTGTGTCAACAGTGTATATCTATTAGTATATAAAGCATATTTTCCTGCTAGAGATTGCTCTCTAGAGTCACTTCTAGGGTACTTGGGGCCCCAGGAAAACAATTTTGCAAAGTCCCAGTAGGTCCTTGTGAGGTATAGTAATTTACTCTACAACTAGAGGCCTGGTGCACAAAATTTATATACACAGGTAGGGTCCCTAGGCCTGGCCAGTGATCAGGGCCAATCAGAGCCTTCCAGCTCCTGGTGAGGGCGTTTCTTCATTCTGTTCTGTGCCCAGTGGTCAGAGCACCTCATAGCAACTGGTTGTTCCACCATTTGGTTTATTTGTATATTAGGGTTTTAGATATATATTAGGGGCCCAGTGCACAAAAATTGGTGTGCTGCGGGGGGGGGGGGGGTGGTTCCTCAGCCTGGCCTGTGCCCTCTTGCAATCTGGGACCCCATGGGGCATGTTCACCTGCTGGTGTGCCTGGTCAGCCTGGGAGAGGGGCTGATGGCTGTTTACAGGCTGGCCAAGCCCCCCAGTGGGAACCATCATACCATAGGGGGGTGGCCAGCTTGGGTGAGGGACTGAGGGCCATTTTCAGGCTGCCCACAGTCCCTTCAGGGTTGGGGTCCCTACTGGGGTTCCTGGCCAGCATGGGTGAGAGGCTGAGGGTTGTTTGTAGGCTGGCAACAGCTCCCATTGACCCAAAGTCCCAGTGAGGCTGGCTGGAATCAGGTTTCTGGTGTTTATTTATCTTCTATAATTGAAACTTTGTTGCCTTGAGTGGAGGCCACAGCTGGCCTAGGCAGGCAGTTTTCTCCATCGCTGGCCTCCTGTTTGTTCTAGCTTCGTGGCTTCTGGCTGCCATCTTGGCTGGGTTAATTTGCATACTGTTACTCTGATTGGCTGGTGGGTGTGGCTTGGCTGGTGGGCATGGCTTTGGGTGTAAGGGAGTGAGGACTAATTTGCATATTGCTCTTTTATTATATTAGTGGCCCAGTGCATAAAATTCGTGCATGGAGGCATTCCCTCAGCCCAGCCTATACCCTCTCCAATAGAGTCCCCTTGGAGGATGTCTGACTGCTGGCAGTCGGACATTCTTCTCGCAATCTGGGACCACTGGCTCCTAGCTGTTTACCTGCCTGCCTGCCTGATCACCCCTAACTGCCTCTGCCTGCCTTCCTGATTGCCCCTAACCCCTCTGCCTGCCTGATTGCCCCTAACCTCTCTGTCTTCCTGCCTGATTGCTCCTGTTTCTGCCTGTCTGTCTGATTGCCCCTAAATGACCTTTTCTGACAACCTGATCTCACCCCCAACTGCTCTCCCCTGCCAGCCTTATCTTGCCCCCAACTGCCCTCCCCTGCCAGCCTCATTGCCCCTTGGTTGCCCCTAACTGCCTCTGCCTTGGCCCCCATCAGGAGGAGATCAGATATCTGGAAGATGGCAGGTTGACCCAGTCTAATTAGCATATTACACTTTTACTAGTGTAGATAGATTATACAGGATAGGATTGCTTAAATTGGGGGCGGGGGGGGGGCTTTTCCAGCAGGAGGAGATGCTCTTGGCAGACAAAAATACATAATTCCTATATCTGGACTCATAGCCAGCCATATGTACTATACTGCCAAACTGGTCATTAAAAAATTAAATCACTTTCTTACACCTTACACCAAACATCTGTTGCCCTTAAAACCCCTCCTCAGCCCCCACCTTAGGTTCTGCTTTCCCAGTTCACCCAGATTAGGTTCTGATTGGTCAGTTACTATGCTAGTCAGCATCAAAAGCTCCACCTCCTAGGCAGCCATTGGCTCTTCACACTTCATCCAGATTTGGTTCTGATTGATTACTATGCCAGTCAGCATCTCCAGGCCTATCTCCAAACCTGATCAGAGGGGTGGGGCTGATCAGCAGCCCCCGTAGAGGACCAGAGACAAACAGAGGCATGACTGCTGGCCAAGCCCAGAGAGAAAGAAAGAGACAAGGGCTGATCAACAGCTGCTATGGAGGCTATGGATTAGGCCTCTCTCCACAGCTCCCTCAGCAGTGAGTGCTGGGTAACCATGGCAACCCAGCACTGACTGCAGGACTGACCTCTGGTGGGTCGAGCCTTTGGTCATTTCGTACATTATGGACCCTGGGTTTTTATATATTAGAATGACAGCTAGAGAACTGGTGCTCATTCATTTACTCTCTAGTTAAAATTTTTTCCTAGTATACAGGTATACCTAGTATTCCTAGTATGCCATTCTTTCTGCTCAGATCCTGGAACTAGTTGTTGTTGTTGTTGTTGTTGTTGTTGTTGTTGTTGTTGTTGTTCTTCTTCTTCTTCTTCTTCTTCTTCTTCTTCTTCTTCTTCTTCTTCTTCTTCTTCTTCTTCTTCTTTACTGTCCAATGTGCCATTTCCAACTAATTAATATCTCACACCATAAGAAAAAGATAGCAATGTTATTAATCATACTAGGGGCCCGGTGCACAAAAATTTGTGCACTCGGGGTGGAGGGAGTCCCTCAGCCCGGCCTGTGCCCTCTCACAGTCTGGGACCCCTCAGTGGATGTCCTATGATGGCCCCAGTCTGCCAGGCGCCTTTTGTGTGTGTGTGTGTGTGTGTGTGTGTGTGTGTGTGTGTGTGTGACCACTGGGGACCTGCCCCCAG